>SNQJ01S0199484.1:6419-17069 GCA_010110895.2 Picea sitchensis | reverse complement strand
TCCTCATATATTCTACGACAAGACTCTGAAGAAGTGTTGTTGGGAGTTAATATTATAATACTTTAATATCTTAGTACCTTAGCTCTTGGACTACGATTCTCGAACTCCATTCATGTGTTCCCATTTCATTTGTATGACGGTTATACTCTGAAAATAAAAGTGTTTTATTATTAAAATATATACATGTGACCATATAATACTATGGCCCTCATTATCCACTCTTCGCACTCCGATATTTCACTCCTTTTTCACAACTTCGACAAGCAGGCTCCAATATTTCACATTTTAATTTATTCTCAGGTAATTTGGACCTTCTTCACGTGCTCACTTCTCACCTATCTGAAAACCAATTACGATAGAGAAAGCTTAATTATTATAATATATTGCAACTTTAAAACATATATCTCATCACAAGATGAATCCTTCAAAGTAAATACACTCCCACCCTTCTCGTTACTTATATAACCAATCAGGAAAGGGAAGGGAAAATATTAAAATACATTTAAACTTTATAATATCCATGCCATCACTCCGATGACTTCAGACTTCATTCACATGTGCTCTCACTTCCAATCCGAAGGTTGGCCTCCAAAGACCAATCACCGACGAGCATAACTTAATATTTAATAATGTATGGTTTGAAATCCATTGGTTGTCTCACTCCAAACAATTTCTCCTTTCTCTGTACTCCGAAAAAGGATTTACATAAATATTTATATAAATATTTTTAGGTTAAAAGGATATAGGAAGATATATATTTTCCAAGCCTTTAATAATTAAATGATTTTACATTTTTATACATATTTTTGTGTTTAGGAAAATAAGAGAATTTATATAACTCCGGGTATTTGAACACTAAGAAATAAAAATACCCTAAATATAGAATTCCTTTAAGATCACCGAGCTACCTATGCAAATTATGTATTTTATGAAATAAGGAAAAACCTTAGCACGATGAAAAATTTTTCACAGAGGGAAGAAATTCCCAATCTCCATTACTCACAAACTAAGCAGAGATTCATAGGTTTGATAGGTAAATTTATAACTTCTTATTATTCAAATATCAGAATATTTAAATGGTAAATTAGGAATTTACTGGTAGTTACCAGACTTTACCATTTGTTCCAAATTTTCCTATAAATATATATTTTCACATTTTCATTTAGAAATTTATGTTATTTGTTTTCTTGCCTTATTTTCCATAGTATTTACATGCCCTGGGAAGTAAAAACCCTCCCTGGTAAAACCTTGTGTTTACTAAAATTTACGAGTCTCCTAATTACAAGCATTTCTTTACTAATTTCTAAGGATTAATCATTATTCCCAATTATTTCCCTTTGAACATAAATTTTTCTTTGTAAGTCCAAGTAAAATTTGGTTTCTTACCAAATTTAAAGGAAATATTTAATTATCCACAATACAATAATTTCTAGATTTCACTTTTATTTCAAATTTAGAAATTTAAGTGCATTTTCATTCCTTTCCTAATGTTTGTTTGTAAAAATAATTTTCCTCTTATCTAATGTGTGGCTTTCTCTCTTATTGTCAAACATGGGCTGATATTCCTTCAAGTTCTAAGTCTAGTAGTTTTTCCATACCAACAGAGAGGCCAAAGACCTATGCCCATCCTTCAAGTTTCTAATAGAAATTTGCACTTTCATAGTTACCAAGCTGATTTGGGAAGACTATGGTGGCTTGACTTTACTAACATTTGAAAATTAGTTAATATAAACTAATATAGATGATCAACCCATATTCTGCTCCAAATTTTATTTAGAACCCATTACTAACAACTTTCTTTTTCTAGATAGGGAAGGCCGAAAACCAATGACAAAACATGATTTCCAAAAACTTTACTTCATATTTCCTAGCCAACCAGGAAATCAAAGTCACAATTTTCATCATTTAAACAATATAATAGTTTCAACAATTATCTAGAACTTGAAATCCATATTATAGAATAAATTAGTCAAGACAATACAAAACTCAGAAAAAATGCTTATCTGAAGCTTGGAATTATTTGGAAACTACTAAAGGGTGTTCTCTTTTCCACCCAACCACAGACACAGTTTCTCTTGGTGTATTCATCAACTGGCCACCCCCTATATAGATCATGATGCGATGAGAGAGAGGTTCTTCTTCTGCTTAGCAACAACAAGGGATGAAGGTTACTCTCCTTCTCCCACAGGAACCTGGAAGCCCAGTTTTCTATCCACCAAGCAAGGGAGCTTGTTGTGATTGCTCTCTCAATTTCTCAATCTATCAAACTTTCTACAACTCTGTTTCTCATATTGATTAGAAAATACTGCCTAACAATTCCTACACCCAGAGCAAATTTTTTTCTCAGTTATCTTCAGAACCAGAGAGCCTCACATGCTTTTCCTCGTTAGAAATGGTCACGAGACCCATTCTTGTTCATTATCTCTTCTCTCTGCTTTCTAGCAACCAAAGAGGTTTTCTCACATTTCTATCTACTCAGAAAAAATGGTTCAGAGACTCAACTAAATATCTCCCCTCTTCTATGTTCTCTATTTTACCTTGTTTCTTGTCTTCTTCAACAAGATTGTGTGGGTCAAATCCCCCAATTTGTGGGTCAACCCAGAATCCTCTAGATGGGTACTTTTCTACCTATGCTTATAAGGAAAGGAAGTTCTGGTACAACACCCATTCCCTTTCATAATTGTGCGAAGATGATAGTTCAACTACCAAATTCCTCCATTAACTACAATTCTAGAAAAATGGGAAATCTGGATTTTTCTTGAATTTTAAATTGGTAAGGAAAATTTCGTCACTGTTTCCCTCTCATGGCATCATAACCTATGTAGGAAATCCCTTCAGCAGTTGTTCAACATTTTCCTTTTTACATTAATAACATAAATATTTTCATCATAACATGTCTTTCCATAGTATTTTAGCAAAATATAATTATGTTTACAGGCTGGGGGAGAGAAGGGTGTTACATTCTGATTAACATCAGAGGCCAAGCCATGAACCTCATCAAGTGGAAACCAGAGACTAATTTGTGAACTTCGTCGAATGATCGTGTTGGCGCACACTCATATAAGCTCTTCAAGCAAGTTGTCGTTGCAATTTCGAAGCCTAGACTCTTTCTCTATATCATCGTCATGCATGCATTGTAGACTCACTGAGCTTGAATTGTCCTACATTATTATTAAAATATTCATACATTATTATTAAAATATTCAAAATATGATTAAAATAAAGGGGGGGTCATGAGTCCTTGTTAGCTTTTATAGCTCGGGAGGTACTCCATATATTTGTCTTATATGCATAAGTAGCCTTATATTTGCACTACTAGACACTTGACTTTGTAATGGGTTTTTATAAAGTTGTAATAAAGTGGTTCTTTTATGTAAGTGAATTTTTAATAAAGTGTACCTTCTAATATTAAAGTGAATTTATTTCATAAAGTGCACTTATGTTATAAAGTGAAATTGTACTTTAATATTTTAAGTGATTTATTTTGGAGGGAATGAATCATGTCCCTTGATCATGTAAAGGCAAGATTATATCTTGGCCTTTGGATTTAGGGATGGGGAAGGTGAAAAGACACTTGGAAGGTGAAAGGTCATTTTCGAATTATAAGAGAATGCATTGGGTAGTGTGCAAGACAACGAAAAAAAGAGATTGAGAGATTTCCGAGAGAGCTTTGAGGAAGAGAGGAAAGGGCATCAAGTTGGGTGCATTTCCCAAGGGAGATTGGGCACATTTCCCAAGGGATATTGGGCACATTTACCAAGGTGATTTTCTATGTGAAGTTGCTGAGTTATTTGCTGTTGTTGGAGGCACTACTGTATGGATCCATATAGTTCGTACAACAAGGAAGAGGGTACAATTTTCAAGGCTGTTAGTGGGCATGAATTTCAAGGCTGATTGAAGTGCTTCTTGTTGCAGAAGGGGATGTATAGTTTTTTCCATACAACTTACTGTGGGAATGAATTTCGAGGTGTTTTACAGTCAAGGGAGGTCGTACAATAATACGGTTTTGGGATGATTCTCTAGGCGAAAAATTGGGAACTGTTTTGGGTGTTGTAAGTTAGTTTTTACCTTGCTGGAAATTGTATGTTGTTGCTGATATAACTTTCCTGAAGCTAATACAATATCTCTCTCTCTTTGGGTTTCCCCACATTGGGGTTTTCCTTGGCTGGTTGCCTAAATTTTTGAGTATTACATGGATGTGTGATTGTTGTTCATTATGTTTATTCTACTGCAAAAGTGTTTGGCAATGTGTATTTATGCTCATAATATTTTTTGAATGTGGGTTTATACATTTCAGAGTTCATAGATGACAATTATCTCTAGGTTGCTAAGTGTATGAAAGAATATAGTGCAAGCTTATTTTGTCATTAAATTTCTACATGGTATGAGAGCTTGGGCTCTGAGTGACAGTGAGCAATTTTATGTTTGGGAAATATTTGAAGGGGGAAATCTGTTGTTTGTTTTCCATTGAACAATTGACATGGATATTGATGTTTTCATCATGTATGAGGACCGGTTGGATGGGATTTCCAACTATTTCCAATGGAAATTCAGGATGTCGGCTATTCAGGGAGAACAAAATTTGGAGCTTTGTCAGCACCATAGTTGTTGTTCCCACAACAAACCCTATAGATTTGGATTTACATGAGGTAAAGGAGGCCAAAGCTCAGAGGATTATTCTGGATGGGGTGAAGGATCACCTTATCCCACACTTGGCTGAGAAGAAGAAAGACAAAGAGATGTGGGATGCACTTAAAAACTTGTACGAGGCGAAGAATGAAAACCAGAAGATGGCCTTGAAGGATAAACTACATGATACTAAGATGGGTAAGGGGGAGAGTGTGTCTTCTTATCTTACTCGGGTAGCTCAAATGAAAGATGAGCTGGCTGCAGTTGGGGAGGTTATATCAGATTCATAGTTGGTTAGGATAGCCTTGAAAGGCTTCACCAAGGAATGGGAAGTCTTCGTGAAGTGTGTGGTGGGTCGTGAGAATATTCCAGATTGGAGCAGACCGTGGGATGATTTCACTCAAGAGGATATCCAGGAAGGATCTCATAGCAGTGGACAGAAGGGAGATGGATCTGATGAAGATAATTTTTCCCTTGCTACAAAGGGAAAGGGGAAGAAGAACAAAATTTAGTGAGGGACTTGAGTAAAGTCAGATGTTACTGTTTTAACCAGTTGGGCACCTTGCTTCTCAGTGTCCTAAGAAGAAGAAGAAGAAGAAGAAGAAGGAACAAGAGGGGCCTGATACAGCTGTGTTGGGCCCCAACAACTCCCCCTAAATTTTTATAAAATTTAAAGCCCCCCCCTTTTGAAATTTTGTAAAGTCTGATTTTGATTGTTTTGGTTTTTTTTTTCTTAAAGATTATTTGGTGATTTCCTTTATGTGGTGTGGCATGCTTTTTATCGTTTCTTTGGATTATCTCTTGTGAGACGAGGTTTGGGTATTTTGCCTTCCTGGTTTTTTGCACTTGCATATCCATTTGAATTTTTCAAGTTGATCTCATGCTTCGATTAGAGAAAATTGGATTAACATTAATATTTCGATAGTCTTGCTAAGTTTTTGGTCTTAGGTATTTGAGCACTTTGGAAGATCAAAACAATTCAAGTAAAAGTCAAGTATTAAGATAGTGGATTCGTGCATTGAAAAAATGCATGTTAAAGAGTAGAAGTGAGCTAACAATTTTAAAATTGCATTAAGCAATAATTTTTACAAGCCATGAACTTTTGTTTAAAATTATGCATTATTTACAATTTTTTACTCTTTGGCAAGCCAACAAATTAATTCGATCAAGGTATGAGCTCATTCCATGACTTAAAAGAGTATAGGTCAAAATTTATAGATGAGCATATAAATATTAATTTAAACGAAAACATTAATTTTGATCAACTTTTTACTTTCGTTTAAATTATACTTATGTTTTCACTTTTGCTCATTAACAAGTTTGACTATTTTGAATAATGGGTTCAATTTTTAATCAAATAATATTTTGGTTGGTGTGTCATTTTCAAAAAATCATTGGATGAACTTAATTAATTAAATTTCTTTTGTCATTTTCATCTCATTTCAAAATAAAAATAAAAATGAAAAGAGTTATGTATCATTTGTTTGAATTTGTGGAAACTCCAAAATATCATTTTTCTTCCACCCATCAACTCGAAGTTTCTAGAATTTTATGATCATATGGCTAGTTTTTAGTTTAGTTCAATTTAGTTTTGATTTTATTGTTTTAGATTTAGTTTTATTTTATTTTTTCATTTTGTGATATTCCTTTGTTTTTTAATAGCTACAAAATCATATAAGTTATTGATATGCTTCTTTTATTTAAGTTATTGATTTATTTTAATATTTTATAGGTGTCAATCATAGGATATGTTGGGCTTTGATATATTTTCCATGTCCTAAATTTATTGTACGTATGAAATTTCAACCCGAAATTATACCAGACAACCGACTTCAGACACGATTTTCGAGCAAATGAAGGAGAATTTGAAAAATCCAAGACATGGGTTTTGTCCAGAAGGTCCCAATTTAGGTCCTAAGAGGATGTGTTTCTCAGGAAGATCATGATCAGGGAGAAAAATCTGGTTCTCTAATCTGGGTTTTGCCAAAATTCATCGGTTACGACCGATTTCCAAATGCACAACCCTAATTGAGAGACCAACCAGTATAGAAATCGACTTATGATGCATCTAGATGATTGTATGGCTGAGAAATTATCTTGCGATCAGATTCAGAGCCATCTTTTCAATCTAAATCAACTAAAATGAGATAGAAAGTCGTTTCACAATTTTTGACTTTTAGAATTATTTTAAATTCGTCCTCATCATCTTTGTGCATAAATACGTGACTGTAAAACTCATGAAAGAAGGAACATGGAATAAAAAATGGAATTGGTATTGTAATGGGAAGACAATGAACCTCATTTTTCTTCACACTTTTGTTCTGTGAGTAATTTTGGAGTTTCTTTTGATACAATATCATTTGTTTTCATTTATGTGTTCAGTTTATTCCTGTCATAGCTTTGTAGAATGAAACCTTGGATTTTGTCCATGTTTTATTAATTCATTGTTATGATATAATAATTTGTGTATCTTTTGTTCCAAAGATTAATATTTAAAAAATATCATTCGTTATCTCAACTTTATCAATTCTTTGTGTGATTGATAGATAAATGCATGTGTAAAATGTATTGTATTTTTGTTATGCAAATTACATGTGTTTAATTATTTCTTTTTAATGAGATGTGTTTAGTTAATTGAAATAATACATTATTATTCTCCATAAAGGATTGAACTCAAAGTTGCTTCCTTTCCTTATCTATATTAAATCTACTCTATTTTGTTGAAATTTCTTTCAACAGAATTTTGTTGGACTTGAAGTGCAACTCTCTCTCTCTCTCTCTCTCTGATTATTATTACATCATCATTATTACTACTAGTCATTGATAGGAAGGAATCACAAAACTTGAAGGCTTGTGGTAGGTAGGTAGAGGATGACGCTCTATGGTTCACAATCTATGGAGGTTCACAGGCCGCCTACTGTGGTCACGTGCCTTCCGCTCTTCTAAGCACCCTCCCTTCTCCTTCTTCCCACCCCTCTCCCTGATATGACCCTGAACAGTCATGCCTTCCCCCGCCCCCCTCCCTAATATGACCCTGGACATTCACACCTTTCCCCCCACCTACCCCCTCCCACTCTTCCCTCCTTACTCTGCCCAGCCTTCAACGTCACTTTCCTTCCTCCTGTTTCCCCTCCTCCTGAAAGCAGACGGTGACCTACCAACAGTAATGGTCCACCCATGGATACCTACGATGATGAGATGGACTACTCTTTGGATCCGGGTGAAACCCTACCCTGGCTCGGGACAACTGGCAGTCCCTCTTCCTCTTCTTGCCCTCCGCTTCCTATACAAACCTCTCCAAGATTCTCCCCGCGATCTACCCCACTCCCTCATTCTGACTTCCTCTCTCACCTCTTAGGAATCTCAGTTTCCTCGCCCTCGATTTTCTCCTACTCCCCCTCCTGGACTGGCTGCGGCCACTTGATCCTTACCTTGGCTCCCTCTTTCACCATTGAACTCCTCACTAACCCCTCTCTCTTCAGTGCCCCTGCTCCACTTCTCCCCTCTACCCCACTCTCCCCTGCCTACTGCACTCTCTACTCTTCTCCTCTCTCTGCAGATGTCTCTTGGTCAATCCCTGAACCAACGATCTCCCCCTCACCTACCCTTGAACTAGAAGAACTCAGAGTTCACCCCGATACTCTTCCATACATGATTTTGGAATCCCAGGCTACAGGAGAGAGGTCGAATCAAGACCACATCCCAGACTTCTACACCAACTGCCTTCTGCCACCAGAAGGTCTCTCCTATCAGTGGGGTCAAAACTCTCCAACACCAAATCAAGGTTTTTTAGAAACACATCTCCTCCTCAATAAACTCAATGGTTGGGACTACAAATTCAACGAAGCTCCAGACACTCTCCCTCCCTTCAGCTCTGAACCAGGGAACCCTGGCTTCTCTGGACATAAAAGAAGAAAAAGAAACAAATGCTTAGGGTCTTAGAAAGCCAAATCCAACTTCACACTTGGCGACAACCTCACAATGGCTGGAGTTTCAGTATTGGTAGACAAAGCACTCGTAGGTAAATCATATGTACGACACTTCAATGAAAGAACCCTACGAACCTGGGCTGCTACAAATTGGGGAGCTAACCAGACAGACTCTCCTAACATCTTCCGACTCTCCAGAGGTTGGTTCATGATCATCTTTGTCGATCCATCATAAGCCCCAGAAGCCCTCCACACAAGCTAGACTATTGACTCCTCCCCTGTTCTTATGAAACCCTGAAACCACACTTTTGATGCAAGTTGTGAAAGACTCGACTCTATCCCCATCTAGGTCCGTCTCCCTGGTCTGCCCCCTCACCTCTGGTCAAAAAGATGCTTCAAATCACTCATGAAATTCCTTGGGGAATACATCACTGCAGACATGAGTTTTCTCGCCACTGGAAACATGGCTGTTGCATGAATTTTTGTCTCCCTCAACATTAGGGGAGGACTAAGAGAGTTCATTAACCTAACAGATATGGGACACACTAGAGTCCAGATCCTGGACTATGAAGGAGTGCCTTTCTGATGTAGACAATGCCACGAATATGGACACGTGGTAAAATATTGCACAAAACCCTTCTGAAGAAGGCACGACTACAACATAGATGAAAATAGAGGCCAAGGACAAAGGAGCCCAGAAACAACCGAGGGTCACTCCCCCTAGAAGGGATCACAAACTTCAGGGACTCCCTCCCCTGATTCTACAACACTTCAAGACACAACAATCCATCAAGATATTCCTCTCGAGAATCCTCCAGAGCCACTTCACAACGCCCATGCACTAATATCCACTACAAGCGAAAGGGATTCTTCATAACACATTCTGGAGGTTTTGCCACATTCCTGGGTATGCATCTCTCTATTCCCCACCCTATTTCTGGTTTTTGGAACTCTTTCAATTTTTTCCTAAATGGTTGAGTCCCACCCTCCTACACTGCTTCCCCCCTGCCCCCACTCACCACCACAATTCTCAATGAATTACCATCTCTACCAACTCCCCCCCCCTAACACCTCTCCCCTCACCTCCTCACTCTCCCAATCCTCAGAGGAACATTCCACTGATGACTCTGAGAACTCTAGCATTCGCTATCATCTCCACAACCGCTCTGTTTTGGTCTCCACCACAAATCATAAAGGCCTTGGTCCCTCCCCGAAACTACAGAAACCAAAAAAAGGAAGAGGCTGACCCTCCCACCTCTCCCTAGCACAATCGCGAGCACTTCTAGACATGGCCTCTGGCCGACAAAAATCCCTCCTTAGTGCCCTTAGAGTAAGAAAATCCCCGATTGGGGTTCCCCCATGAAGCTCCTCTCCTACAACTATCGGGGTTTAGCGAGCCCTTCAAAAAAATCTTCTCTAAAGAGGTTGGTGATGTCACAGAAGCACTCTGCCTCCTCCCTCTCTAGTTTCGACAATGGATAGGAAGATGGGGTGAATCAAACCACTCTCCAGTTTGGCTCTCTCTTGACATTGGACCAAAGAAGCCGACAACTCCGTTCAAATTCAATTCAATCTGGCTCAAAGATGAAATTTTCAAAAAATTGGTCAAAGACAACTGGATCCCCCTACAGGATTCATAAGGAATCTCAATAACCATACAATTCATGGACAATCTAAAACGAATAAAGAAATTGGTCATCCCTCGGGAAAAAAAAACGAGAGAAAGAAGAACATGAACTAAAGAACATTGAATCTCAACTGGATCTTTTCTATCAAAATATCGACTCAACCTTCTCATCATCCACCTCCCTAGATGAGCTCAAAACCCTTGAAGCAAAAATAAGGAAACTCTTGGCTGATATGGAAGCAACATGGAGACTAAAAAGCAGGGCAGTCTGGCTAGAAAATGGGGATGAAAACACAAAATTCTTCCACGCCTTTGCAAAGGGAAGGAAAGCAACAAATAATATTTGGAGCCTAAAGGATCAGGAAGACAAACCAAAGACAGTTGGTATTTAAAGGCTACTTCAAACCTCCAGAGCGGGAGGCAGTTAGATCCAAAGTATGAAGGATATAGTCTGGAAACAGATGG
>SNQJ01S0199483.1:6093-17069 GCA_010110895.2 Picea sitchensis | reverse complement strand
ATGGAGGATGCCATGAGACAGGCATATCCGATTTTGTTTACTTCTATACATGTAATTCATGTTAGTAGCTAAGAACATCGAGGACGATGTTCCCTTTTTAAGGGGGAGGGAATTGTAACACCATATTTCCCCCAGTTTGTAAATATAACTAGACTGGCTGAGGACTATGGAAAACTCATAAGTATGAACATGTGATGTAAATGGACCTACAGGAAGAGGTCAATGAATGTGAATGATATTTTAATTATTGAAGGACTACTGAGAGGGGATGTGCAGAAAAAGAGACCACGATGGCGATGGAAGGCACCTGAAAAGGTGGCGTTAACTTCCACCAAGAATGAAATACCGTATTTGGACTCCACTGGCCCGGAGAACCAAAAGTGGCTCACTGGCCCTGAAATTTAATACCTTGCAGGCTGGTAGGTTGATGGCTTGATGAGAGATAAGAAGGTGAACCGCCTGTCCGTAGAGCCATTATGACTGACCAGCGCAAGGGTAATCGTTCCACACGCAACCTCGCGAGAGGATAAGGCGTATGACAGAAGCGATTAAGGGCAGACGCAAGAGGAACTCTGGCATGACGCAGAGTGAGTGATAGCAGAGTTGAAGGATTGCAACCTTCGCTTCTGGTCACTAGCAGACAGGGAGATGCAGTCTCAGAGCATCGTGGTCTCAGCTCGGGGGCGGCTAGTGGTAAATCCGTTGGGAGTCACTGAGCCTACGGTTGGGTGGAAACGAGCACCCCTCTCAGTAGTTTCACCCACTTCTAGTGTTATCTCTGATAAGTATTTTATGTATTTCATCTTGAAATTCATACACTGATATATATATATATATATATGTACTGACAACACTGTGAGATTGTGAACGATTTTTAGTGTAAGAATGTCTGTGAATGTTTTGATAATAATTAAGGGACATACGCTTGTATTAGAGGAAGCCATGCACGACTTACGTCGATAAAGATGAATCTAACTATGCATAAGTTGAACCAAGTCAAACTCCTAGTTCATTCTCAGGAATTTGTTTCCCTTATCTGTATCCATGAATGCCCAGGAATAGACCTCTTCACGGAGATTCTCTCCTTAGAAAGGTTTACCAAGAACCTGGGAAAAAGGGCGTAAATGTGCAAGTCTTAACAACCCTGTGCGAAGAGGAATGACCCTCTTGAAATCCCGAAGTAGCAGCGTAAGGATAAGTATTGATCAATGGATGAGATCCTGTCGGGAAATCTGCGGCCATTCACGACCGTTAAATCGAAGGAATGAGTGAGGGCGTAATTTTCCTTAACCATTTTTTCCTCTATCTTCGTGAATAGCGAGGAAATACGAATCGTAGAACCCCAGACTCCATGAGAACATCTGGACCGTTGGTTTATCCACGTCTAAAGAGAAGTGGGAAAGGGTGCGACATCAGGACCGATCTGAACCATCAGATCTTAGCTAGGAAACCCAACAGTCATCAGATCTATAGGGAGATAAATGAGGGTTAAGCCCTTGTGAATAGGGGAAAAAAGGATCCGAGCCGTCCATCCGAGGAGGACAGGTGGCAGAGATCCAGGGATCTCGCTACCTCGGAGATTCACGAGGTAAGAGCCCAAAGTTTGGATGCTCCAAATTGTGAGTGGCGAAGCCACGAAAGGATCTAAGCCATCCATCCTAGGAGGACAGGTGGCCGAGATCCAGGGATCTCGCTACCTCGGAGATTCGCGAGGTGAGAGCCCAAGTATTGGGTGTTAAAAGTTGTGAGACGCTAGGTCATGAAGCAACGAAGTGGCGAGAGGCTGTGAGCCATCTATCTGGGGAGGATAGGTGGCAGATATCGGGAAGATCTCGTAAACTCAAGAACTTGTAGGGTGAGAGCCCAATTATTGGGTGTTAAAGGTCGCGAAGCAGCGAAGTGGTGAGAGGATGTGAGCCATCCATCTGGGGAGGACAGGTGGCAGATATCGGGAAGATCTCATGAACTCGGGAGCTTGCAGGGTGAGAGCCCAAGTATTAGGTACTCAAAGTCATGAGGACGTGAGAAGCGAGAAGGTAATAACCATTGGATCCGGATCGCGGGAAGACCGTTGGATCCGCACGTGGGATCGTGTATCGGAGCCTCGCAAGAAAAAGGGCCGCGAATTTGGCCACATGAATCACGAGGTTGTGAGTAGCGAAATCCCTCAGGGAAAAGTCAGCGAGTTGACTGACCATCGGGTCTCGGGGGTCCGAGAACCCAATGTTCAACCTCTGAACTCGCGAAGTCACAAGTTCCGATTTCCCGATAAATCAAGGAAGGGGGATCGCCCGAGAGAACTGTGGGAGAAGATGTCCCGATAGGGAAATAGAAGAACCTTGGAGTTCTTCGGACCGAGAAGAAGAAGATCCTGTGAACGGACGTGCCCATGGTTGGCGCGCCTGCGTCAGGTGGGACATAAGACCACAGTTATGTACAGAGAATCGGGTAGGTAAATAGAATACCTATGATTCGGGGATTGGCATTTTGCTGCTACAAGCTCCGGGGATTCTCGTTATTGAGAATTCAATCAAAAAAAAAAAAAAAACTTTGGATTATGGTAGTGGGTGTGTTACATACAGGTCCTTCATCTGTGAAAAATAAAAGAAGGTATGAGAGTGGTTGTAGCGGTTTTTTCTTGTGATTGAATATGGTCATAAAATCCTTGGACTATATGCATCATGGAAGAAAAATGAAATTGCAGTAATAGAGATCGATGAGAATAAATGGGGAGATCCAAGGGTTGTTTGAAAAGTACGAGCTACAATTATGTAGTGTTTCAGTAGGACAACGACATCTTCAACAACAACATTTTATTTTACAAAATGATATACATGACATCCTGTAGAGATAACAAGAGGAAAGACCTTGTCAAGGAAAGCTAACCTTTTAGGAACAAAGGGGGAAAATAGTCAGAAGCAGTGAGATAACAATGAAAGGGGGAGTCATCCAGTTATGACAAGAAAAGGTTGATGAAGGAGTCCCAGTAAGAGAGGTGATCAATATTGAGTAGTCTATAGAGGATACAGTGGAAGATGAAGATGAACAGGTCCAAGAATTAGAAGGATAAGACTATGGTTTAGATAGAAATATTATGCAGGCCTCAAATAAGAGAGTCCATCTTGTCAGGGGGAGTTTGTGTTGGTTTAATATCTGATACCTAATAAAAATACTGAAATAGCTCAGGGGGAGCATGTTTTCTTTGACATTGATGTCAAAGGGGGAGAAAAGAGTCTGGGTGCCTTTGTTTCCATCAATGCCAAAGGGGGAGATTGTTGGCATGTTTTATAGGCAGCGTATTATTGTCATTGATGGAAAGTACAACATCAATGATGGCTTGAGTATAGGTATAATGTGTCAGGCGGGCACCAGAAGTATTTTGGGAAGACACAATAGAGAAAGCTCGTGAAGACCAAAAGAGATAGTGCAGAGGTGCACGCAGAGTGTAGAGTATGCGTGTTTGTCATTGATGGAAAAGATCGCGACCAATAGTACAACGATGATCACATGGCAAGATCAAAAGATAAAATCCATTTCGGGTATTAGTATCTAAACTCTATTTCAGAGTTTCAGATACTGGGAGTTGGAAGTGTCAAAACACTTCATCATAGAAATGTCGAAATGACAAAATGCGAAATGACAAAATACGTTGATCTGACTCCATTTCGTAGTTTTGGATACCGGAAGTTGGAGGTGTCAAGGACACTCACGAAAATAATGCCGAAATGGTGAAATGCGAAATGCCGAAACAAGTTGATTTGACTCCATTTCGGAGTTTCAGATACTGGGAGTTGGAGGAGTCAAGAGTTGAGACTCTTCATCACAGGAGTCCCGAAGTTGCAAAATGAAAAATGACGAAACCCTAAAATAGGCACATTAGTTTCAGAGTTTTGGATACCATGAGTTGGAGGAGTCAAGAGTCGAGACTCTTCATCACAGGAGTCCCGAAGTTGCGAAATGCAAAACGCTGAAATCCTGAAACAAGCACATGAGTTTCATAGTTTTGGATACCGGGATTTGGAGGAGTAAAGAGTCGAGACTCTTCATCACAGGAGCCCCGAATTTGTGAAATGTGAAATGCTGAAATCCTGAAACAGGCACATCAGTTTCATAGTTTTAGATAGTGAGAGTTGGAGGAGTCAAGAGTTGAGACTCTTCATCACAGGAGTCCCAAAGTTACGAAATGCGAAACGCTAAAATCCCGAAGCAGGCACATCAACAAAGACTCCATTTCAGAGTTTCGCATACCGAGAAATCAAAGATCAAAGGAACTTTAACCTTTTAAGTAGCAAACCCCGAAATACCGAAATAGACACAATGAAGGCCCGTGAAGTTTCAAAATCATGATAAGATCTGGAACGTTGGGTCCATAGGATACGTGGCAAAATATCATCATTTAGTTGACTGGAAAGTCAAGGGAATGGGGTTCCCTAACCTCTCGAACTCGCGATATGAGAAATCGAAAAATTCCGAAATGAAAAAATGCGAAACACTTTTTGGCACAGGCTGTGGTTACATCCAGTGGTCATATTTATAGAAGATGGAGGAAGGAGCTAGTGCAACCAAGCTCCATTTCAGTGATTGTGACTTGGAGTGTCGAGACCCTTTATCATAGGAATGCCAAAATGTGAAATTGTGAAAGCGATTTATGGATAAGCGCTTGGTCACCGCTGGTGGTCACATCGTTGAAGAGATGTAGAGAAGAGATCGAAGAGACAAGCTCTATTTCAGAGTTTGGGACATGGAGAGTCGAGACGAATCTTCACAGAATCCTCGAAACATGAAACAAAAAATGCGTGTTCAGAATTGGCCCCTGGTCATAACCTATGGTCACATCGATGAAGGCTCAAGGGAAGAGATAGCATTAAGCTAATCTCCTTTTCAGAGATCACGACTTGGGGAGTCGAGATGCCTCACAACTGGAATTGTCGAAATGCCGAAATGCCAAAATGTGAAATAGCGAAATCAAAGCAAGACCCTGTGCTTGTAATCCAACGGTGTTGGATACTTGGAAATATGATCGAAGGGCTACTGTTGCTCTTCACAGTTAATCGATCAGTTATAATTTAGTTAGTATAACTGAATCATGACTCTTGAATGGTTGGCGATTTAGTTGTTGATGCGTTTTTTGGAGGTTCACAGTGTAACTGCTAGAAACAACTGATTGTTTCTGCCAGAGGACTGGAAGAGACTTCAGGGTGATCACCAGAGAAGATGAAGAGTCTTGAGTCATTTTCCAGTGGCATGCATATTGTTCATAGAGGCTATTGATAGATGTAACACTGTTGGATCCTAGAACTGCAACATAGGTAATGAGCTCGACTGTGACAGAGAAGATGAAGAGTCTCAACTGCTGGAGAGGCTAAGGAATCTCAGCATAACACCCAGTGATGATGGATCCATGGGTTTTGTTAGCACTTGGTAAATTTCCTAGAGGTTGACAGCTGAAGAAATCTACAAAGGTAACTTTATCCAACCAGTTTTGAAGCTGGGATCTATCCCTTCCAACTTCAGAGAGGGATATCTCTATATGATTTAGCTATGTTTCCAATTTTAGATATTAGGCTAGGTAAAGAAATAGGTCATTTTTGTTGTAAAATTGTTTTGTGAATTGGTTGAGACATTCTACACATCCATTGGGCTATGGGGTCTGTGTTTTAATAAATCTGAGATACAAACCAAAAACGTGAAAGAAGACTTCTATAGGGCGAGATAATATACTCACTGGATCTTTTAGTAGCTTAAATGATGGACAGAAGAAAAGATGAGAAAGATAAATTCAACTAAGAAGCAGTTAATAATTTCTTAATTGAAAACACCATAATATAAACACTAAAATATTTCGAGTCAGAAACAGGGTATCCAAGATAAATCCTGCAACATTCGTTACTCTTAAAGATTAGTTTCAGAAAAACAATATGATCACAAAGCAAGAATCACATTCAACTTAGAGAATAAACATCACCAGTGAATACACGCAAGAATCCTATAAAAGTACCTCCTTTTTATTAATGGCAGATCTCTTCAAAAATGTTACAGTCTGATAGCGTCAGGGTGTGAAGATCAACAAACCCCAATACTTTTAAAGGTGAAGTATTTATAACTCAAATTACAAACGTTCCTATCATAAATGATCAGGACGTGCTAAATCTATTTTTAGCCTAACTATTTTAACAAATTTCCTAAATCTAGGAACGTCTTGATGACTTGGAGTAACTGCACGCTGATTTCTGGGTAGACCGTTGATGAAGCCTTTGCACGACCTCATCTGACTGGACAGGTGACTAGGCCTGGACAACTCATCTTCTAATCGAGAAGATCGCAGAGCTCTTCCCATCTGAGATGACTAGGCACGTTGACTTTGAGCAGTCTTCGATACACTTCGTCCATT
The DNA here is from genome assembly GCA_010110895.2 of Picea sitchensis. NCBI lineage: Eukaryota > Viridiplantae > Streptophyta > Pinopsida > Pinales > Pinaceae > Picea > Picea sitchensis. The sequence goes on along the minus strand of SNQJ01S0199483.1, from coordinate 10,678 downwards.
TCTGTATATTTGGTGAATGTAGGCTTGGTGAGAAATATGTATCGGATCTCGTGTTGGATACTGATGTCCCACTGAAGAGAATCCAGGAATGCTTTGCCGATGATGCTCCCTTGTATGCCTGCAAAATTTGAAATGTCTTTGGATACCTCAGTCAATATCTTTTTGTAATCTGAGAGTGTCATCAGTTTATCATTAATAACCTTCAAACCGGGGAGACCTTTCTTCTGGAGAGCCTCAATCTTGCTGAAGAATCTGTGTACCCCCTGGTCCATGACCTGAACCTTTTCTTCCAGCTGAAGCATTAGTCCTCTCTTGGTCAGAACTCTTTTGACCTCAAGGATGGTCTCGGTTCTGTCTTCAATCTTCATCTCTTCCAACTCTTCCCTGGTCTTATAATTGAGGAACTTGATGATCTCATTTGCTTGTGTTGGCATGTCTCCCAATTCTACTCTGATCTTCTCAACAGCCTATTTGCTCCTCTGGACCAACTCATTCTTCTCAAACATGATTTGGATCATGGGCCATATCTCATTTATGGACTTTGTGATGTCTGCCCATACATTCTCTTTGACCTCAGCCAAAGTATTCCATGCCACTGTTTGATTTTGGAGTTGATGTAGCTCCTGCTTGAGCTGCTCTGTTACCTGATTTTCCTTGGAGAGGCTGGTCTGGAAGGAAGTTTTGAGTTCTTGAAGGTTCTCAACTTCCTTTTTAAGTCTGCTGATCTCTATCTCCTGTAGGTTCATCTTTTCCATGGATTTAGCCAGGTCAGTTGTCTTCTCTTGGGATGTTAATGGAGTTGCAGACGGGACTGCTGTCACTGATGCTGCGCTTGCTCCTAAAATCAGAATGGCATTCAATGGAATGACTTCCATTGGCTTCAGCTGCTCCTTCTCTTTCAATAATCTCTCCATCTCAGCTTCCATTTCTTTGAGCTGTGCATTCTGCTCCATGAGCAGCTTGAGCATTTCGTCCTTCTCTCCTTCTTTCTCTACTATCTCCTTCGCCTACGAGTCTTCTGTGGGCAGGAGATTCAGTTGTTTCCTCAAGGAGGCAATGCCAACATTCTTCTTCTTTATCATCTCCTCTGTTTCTTTGACGTTCGAAGGGTCATGGCCGATATTGAGGACCATCTCCTCCAAAGTTTTGATTCTATTGTCCTTCGCAAAGGATGATATCTTCTCCAGCTTGAGTTGCGTTTGAGTGTTGTTCAGTGATACTTGTAATTTTTCTGCAGAAGTGGAAGCATGCGCCAATGTATGGAATACCATCTCCCCTGTCTGCTTGTGCAAATCCATATGATCTGCTGGGTGCACGTCCTTTGTCTAGAATTCGAAGGTGGCCCTCTTGTAGTTCGTGATCGTCTTGGGGTCTGGTACCTGTTCCTGGAGAAAGGCCATGTGCATTCTGCCCTTTTCTATGTCAAATGAAGACAACAGCCTATGCTGCTCCATTGACATCTTCTTCCGAAACTGAGCGTAATTACTGCTGGTAAGGGTCTGGTTTCTTTTCTTGATCAACTCGTACTTCTCGAAAATGCTCAACTTGGGCCCAGTCTTACTTGGCTGAGTGTCCAATGGGGAGTCTGTGTTTTTCTTCGGCAATGCTGGGGTGATTTCCTTATGAAGGCTCGAACTGAAGGGTGGAATGACAGACTTAGTCACTGTGGTAGGCAGGGCCTCTTTTTCTCTAGTCGAACCAGGAACTGAAATTGTCTTGGGTCTCTTAGTGTGCAACTGGAACTCTTTGGACGATACCTCCATGACAGGCGAAGATAAATATTGTCGAGGCCTCTTTTCCTTAGGGACCTGTGGCGTGGTCATTGGTGGCACAGTGGTCGGGGGAACTTGCTGTTCCACTTTGACCAAGGTGTTAGGCACCCACGCTGTTTGATTGGCAAATTTTTCAATTTCGGGCTTGGACACGTGAACATACGAGATGTTCTTGTTCTTCACCCTCATCTCTGAGATGATCCCATAAGGATCATAGTTCCATGGAAAGCTCATAAAGAACTTCATTTCTTTCAACATCCTGTTAGCTTCTTCCCCGACGCCCTGACTATTGCAGATGAAGGAGCCAATTTTCCCCTTGATTCGAAGCTGTTGCTTTTTCTTCAAAGATACAAAATGGATATCATCTGAATTCATGATATGTCTTATATACTCTAACGCAAAGATTCTGACTGGCACATACTTGGGCAGCTTATAGGGTGCAACCTCACACTCGTATACTCTGATATCGGTATGGTTTTGATATAGGTACCAATCCTTGGTCTTTGTGTTGTCCGAGAGGTGCAGGATCCTCTGAACTGCATCATTTATTCGAGGCTCGGGCCTACCACCTAGCATGCTTTCCATAGGGTGGTAGAACAGATCGATGAACGCCTTGAAGCTATACTCTATGGAGTTATGATTTAGCAAAGAGGTCCATACTGTGACTGCCTGAGGTTTACCAGCTGCATCCATCTTCTGCATGGAAAATGCAAACTTATCAGCCTGGAAAAAGATGAACAAGTAGGCTAATATTGACGAATATCTGAACATGCCTTCCGTGACGAAATTCACAAATTGTTCGTGAATATTGTCTGCTAAGAAGGTGCTGAAATCAAACTGGGTGGTGGGCTTTTCATTGGTGGAGAAAATGGATAAGAAACCCAGAATGGGCTCATCTACCGATTGGTCAGAATAGTACCCTAGCAAAGCACAAAGGGAAGAAATAAACTGGTTTCCCTTAGTGGAGAACATGGACGTTGGGTAAGGGGGATTTGTGGAAGGGAATTGAGTGGAGGTGGGAAGGAAAAGCTTGAATATTTGAGCTCTTTGGGGAAAATTCATCTTCTGATACAACTCTGTAAGGATTTCCAGGTTGAAAGGAGACGCAGAGTCGGCACGGGCAATTTTCATCATCTGGTATATGGCTTTGGGCGTGATGACGAACAAGATCTCTCTGAAAGAGGAGACAACGGATCTTTGTTCGGGAATATAATGAGCTTGACACTTAAGAGCGAACTCGGGAAAATGGTGGATCTAGGGAAAGAGGTAAAGGGGTAAATTGGACTCCCAGAGTCTAATTTCATCACTCTGGTCCAGGAAAAATTCCCTGAGCCATGACTGGAGGTCTGAGAAATCGAAATTGCATTTGGTATCTGCGATTAATCTGTCTTTGTCGACCAGTGGGATCTTTTCCAGGTCGACAGGAGGTGGGAGAAACATATTCTCTTCTCCTTCTGCTTGTCTAGGCTTTGGCACCATTTCTGCAACATTACCTACAATAAACATGAATTTAGTGGGGTCCACTGACTGTGGATGAAGGCAACGGGATGTCACGGAGGAGCAAGTGATGAGTTTCTCTAGTGCGATGAGTGAACAACGAAAGTAGGGGAAAAAAATGTAGTTTTATTTAAAAAATGGGGTCGGTTGGGTGCGGGAGACAAGTCAGCAGGATAACGGATAGGTTATCCAGTAATAAATGGACAACGGGTCACTTAGAGGTGAGATGGCCAGTTACGGTGGATGAAAGATACGAACAGGTGACATGGTGGCTAGGGATTGGAGGTAAAAGTCATAATAAGGGACTTTCCATGAGTGAAAGGGGGGAGGGGACTAACAACAATTATGGGATGTGACTAGCTCGGGAACAAGTGGAATAAGTGGAACAAGTGGAAGACGACGTCCATAAGTGACCGGGGGTCTGTCAGATAACAGATGGTGACGGGACTTCAGGACCAATAGATTTATGCCACATAATACAAGGGGCCCACCAGAGGGAGATTACCATTTCGGACCCCCCCCCTTAGTTAAAAGTAGATCATCCAGGGGGGTCCGAAATCCATTTAGGGTCGTTGATCAACGCGCCTGTTTCCTGGCCGCAGATCTTAGCGTGCCTTTTATCATTCATTCCGGACCCCCCCCCTCCATTAAAGGCCGAACGGATGGGGGGGTCTGGAATCCAATCTGGACCGTTGATTTAAGCACTCATCCCTGGTCCATCCAGATGCACGCAAATGTTATCAACGATTTCAGACCCCCCCGGCTAAAAGCAGAATGGTCGGGGGGGGGTCCGGAATGCTCTGTGCACCGTAGATATGGGCGCTGCGATCAGGGCCGTCAGTATGTGCAGGGAGTATAAAGGGGGAGTGGAAAATCACATGCGCTAGGAAAACTTAGGATAAATTCATTTTATGGGTTTTTTCCCCAAATTTTCAAATAGACACCACCAAGGGGCTTCGACCAAATTTATCTTTTAGGCATTTGAAACATGGTGCAAAATTTTACATCAAGATGGTTTTATTAGAATGAAACAATAAAGCAACTATCCTACATACTAACCTGTCTTCCTATGACAGTTAACCCAGATTAAACTGTTGGGTTAAGAATTTACTCTATCCTAGGGCTATCTGACCAAGATTAGACAGTCTGGCCAGATTTATTCACTAAACTAAACTAGACACTTTGGCTAAGATTAAACTTTTAGCCAAATCATTCACTACCCTATCAACATCAAATTTAAAAATAACTTGGCCATGCTTGAAAGGTATGGACCAAGTTACTATTATTGCATGGGGCTTTTATTTCAATTCTTTTAT
>SNQJ01S0199482.1:30062-41525 GCA_010110895.2 Picea sitchensis | reverse complement strand
TTTTGTTACTTTGTATAGTTTTTGACCCTTCTGGAATGCTGTGAACTTAATTCAGTGCCATGAATGACTTCATTGCTGTTTTGATGATGTGGAGTTCTTGTTGCCATGTGCAGACGAAATTTCAGTGATAACATCCATATAGGTCATATATAGCATTCATATATATTATTAATCACATAGAATCAATAGATCTATTTATCATTCATCTATATCACAACACTAAGAAAGTAAATACATAAACACATCAATACATTGCACAAAGAATAGCAACACAACATCTACTTGGTTCACCCCCACCCTAGGGCTACACCCACCAACTCTTCATCTCTTTATTATCTTTAGTCAAGCTTCTTATAGGCAGTAATCATCAAACCCCTACTCTACATAGGACAGGAGATCTACGCACACTCCACCAAATCCTCCTTCCCCGAGTAGATCTAGGCACAGACACTTAAACAGTTTGTGCACAAAGCACTTCAATTGTTACTTGCACTTAGCACAACTTACACTCTTCGATCACATAGATCAAGTCTTTTCATTTAGCACAATGGCCTTTTGCCTACATCGCCTAACTACTTATTTATACATTACAAAATCGGGCCTAAAATTGGTTAAACCCATGGGTCGACATTCCCATACCCGTTACATAAGCCCAAAACCCAAAAATCCCTAAAAAGGGGTCGAGATTCCGCAATCTATACTTTGTCTTGCGCTTTGCCTTCGACAGCCTGTCGAAGTCCCAAAAATAGGTCAAACATGACCAAGAATCCTCAAATCTTGGTTAAGGGCCATCAGGCCCCCAACACTCACCTGTGACTCATCCCGTGTCACTCATATTTGGGTAGCTCTATTTCAAAATCCTCAAGCTTGGCTCAATCTACTTCAACTTGTTGTTGTGCCATGACCTCTTGTTCAATGAAATCTTGGATAACAGCTTCATTGATAGGTCCCTCTAGGCGTTGTTCAACTATGGTGACAACTTGCTCCAGTTCTGCTCCTTGGCCTTCGATTTCTACGAACAATTGGAAAGCCTCATCTTGTATAGGTTGGAGCCTCTGAGTCACTTCCATGAATCTACTATGAATGGTGTGGACCTTTTGTTGGGAAGTGCACTTCTCTTGGGATCGTTTCATCCTTTCAACAAATGACAAGGGCTTCAACTGCACCTGTATTGTTTATGCTTGCTACTTCTCCTCCTGGAGTTGTGACTCCAGTGCCTTTAGTTTTGGATTCTCAGTGAGTCACTCATAAGTTTGGGCACTATGATCACTTAATTACTTGTATTCCATGGCAAGGGATTTTATCCTCTCGACTGTGCTCCAGGCAGTTGCTTCTCTTTGTTCGCTTACATACTGCAGGGTGCTTGGTACTGTGCGGAGCTCTAAGTCTGTTATTCTTTATTATAGATGTTGGATAGCTTCTGTGAGCTTCTCTACCTGGGGTGAAACCTGGTCTTCTGCCTTTAGCTCTAATCCTGTCACAGAGCGGATTTCTTTGTTGACTGCTTCTTTCACTTCAAGTTGCTCTGCGAGAAAATGTTCTTTTTCTTGTTGTATCTGTGCTTTCTCCTCTTCAAACTTTATCTACAGAGCAACCTTCTCCTACTCAGAAACTCGACGTTGTTCTATGGGTACTCCTTGCACTTGCTTCAAGGCCTGGGTGTCCTATTTTGTTTCTTCTTGTGCACGATGAAGGCAAGCTTTGGTCTCATTTGCAAGTCGGTGGAGTTGGGTTGGTTCATATCCCAACTCTGGTTCTATTTTTTGCTGATGGTCGGGATGGTCTGGCTCCACGATCAGTCGATGGAGACACTTGTAGTCCTCTCATAGAAGATTCTTGTACACCCACAAAAATTACTATTTCAGTCATGAGGTCGATGAGTACCTCCTTTACAGACTCTTCATTTACGCTAAGTTTTTCGGACATACACGCTCATGGTTAGATATCTCAGGTTTGAAGAGTAACTACCCGATGCAACGGGATGGATGGTGATAGCGCAATGATCACTATGAGAAATCAACAAATTGGTGGGCTCAGATAATCACAATTGGAAAAAGTGTTCTCGGTGCAAGGCTCGACGGAATAAATAGATACCGAGACAATAAATCTCTCCAATGGGTGAGAAGCCTTCATTACTGCAGTTCTATCTGTTATGGCATGGTCCCAATAGTCTAATGGAAAGTTGTCTGAACATAAATGCCTTTCTACCTATTCGGGGTGTCGGTCTAATGGTTATATTATTCCTAATGGCTATATCGCTTCTCCATGGAAAAGTTCCATGTGACGTTCTGATATCCCGACGAAGTTTCATTTTTGCAAATTTCCTTCTGCGAAGTTCCCTCTGGAACCTTCTGTAAATTTTCAATCTTAGCTCTCTTCTTACTTATTTTTCTAGCCTTCTTCCCAGTGAGCTTCGTCTTGGTATTCCTCTTTCCATTCTGATTCTTATCTTATTTTGGCATAGTAACTTCACGCTGTTGAAATTATTTCGTAGGGTTCAAAGGAAATACTTCTTCTCTGTCTGGGGTAGGTGCTTCAGTATCTGGTGTTCTTTCAACTTCGATATCCTGGTCTTTGTTTCCAAATAGCTTCAATCTATTCTCCTGTTCTTCAATCAAGTGTGCGATCCTCCTAGTCATAAAATATTTCAACTCTTGCTTCTTCTGCTCTAAGATTTCTTCTTCTTTCCTTCTGGCTCAATCCCTTTCAATCCAAGGTTTTTCGAGTAATATAGAAAATGGGGCGATGTTCTCAATAAATTTAACAACTTCAAATTCTTCCTCTGCCGAAGTTCCCTGGGTACTCATACATCTGGGTGAGCTTTCCACATAGGTTTATCAACTTTCCTCTAAATAGTCCTATTCCTCCCAATGAAGGAATCATAGCAGGCTTCCCTACAAGTTCCCAAGTTCTTTGTCATAATATTCACCCATTTTCTTCATCTAGAACATAGTCAATGTCGAAGTCCCCTATTCTTTCTTCTATGCACTCTTTTTCTTTGAATCTCTTTGATAAGTTGATATTTCTGTGATCATTTAGGGTTTCTTTCATTTGTAGCAATACATTCTCTGATTCTTTCTGAGGTTCTGCCATAATCTTAGTTTCTGGATCTACCTTAGGGTTTTCTTGTCTCATATTCATGCTTTCAACCTTAGAAATCATTCTAGGGAAATCTGAAACTTCATGGTCCATAGCTTTACAACAAAGACAACTAGGTCTTCTATCAGGACATTCCTTAGCTATATGTCCTGGTCATGTGCAACTATAACAAAGGGCTAATCCTCGTTTTCTTTTAAATGATCCCCAACCTTTCTTGTACTACGCACTAGGATTAGAGTAGCTAACCGGAAAAAAAAGTCTTTCTAGGATCCTGCATCCATTGGTTAGTCCAAACATTCTTTCTATGCATAGGAATAACATATCTTTCACTATTTGTATTAGATCTACTCATATCAAATCTTCTTTCATCTATCAATGCCCTAGTTCTCAAGCTAGGACAAAATTTATCAATCATACCTAGATCCATACTTTTGAAACAAAAATTTCCACTTATTTTACCTTAACAAAGCATAGTGCTTACAGATCTTACCTTTTTTCTTCAGATCAGACTTCTTGTATTAGCACAAAGATTCAGACATTAAATAGGATGCTGTGCACTAGGGCAACGGATCTACACATAGAGATTTCACAGTTTCATGTCATATCTTCGCAAAAATCTTCTTTTTCCTTAGTTCCTAGCAATCATAGTTTCAGGTCTCGGAAATAGAACCATTTGTTGGCACAGGGGTAGACCCAGGGTTCAATTCTACAACAACACACCAATCAAACCCTAACTATTGGCCCTTTCAGCAACACCTGCAAAGCAGATGAGGTCTCACCCGAGGTAGAGGTAGGGGTGGTTGCAGGACTCCAGTGTCTGCAACCTTAACTGGGACACAGATATGTGATTGTAACACCTTAACAGAGCACTTGGCAGTTATAATTCCCTAGTATTAAACTAGTATCTACTTCACAGATAAAACCCTAATTACAGAGCATCGCAATATTCAACCATATCTACTATATTCAAGAACTAAGCACATCCACACAGGTTATATCTAGCATTCATATATATTATTAAGCACATAGCATCAATAGATCTATCTATCATTCATCTATATCACAACACTAAGCAAGTAAACACATAAACACATCAATACATTACACAAAGAATAAAAACAAAGCATGTATGTGGTTCACCCCTACCTTGGGGCTACGTCCACCAACTCTTCGTCTCTTTATTATCTTCAGTCAAGCTTATTACAAGCACTAAGCATCAAACTCCTACTCCCCATAGGATAGCATATCTACGCACACTTCGCTAGATCCTCCTTCCTCGAGTAGATCTAAGCACATAGCCTTAAATAGTCTGCACACAAAGAACTTACAATCGTTACTTGCACTTAGCACAACTTACACTCTTCGATCACATAGATAAAGTCTTTGCACTTAGCACAATGGCCTCTTTCTTACATCACCTAACTACTTGATTATACATTACAAAATCAGGCCTAAACATGGGTAAACCCATGGGCCGACATTCCCATACCCGTTACATAATCTCAAAACCCAAAAAGCCCTAAAAAGGGGCCGAGATCCCGTGATCTCCACTTTGTCTTGCGCTCCGCCTTCGATACCCTGTCGAAGTCCCAAAAATAGGTCAAACATAACCAAGAATACTCAAAACGTGGTCAAGTTCCAACACTAGTTGCACCATTACAGCCTGTGTATACCCACAAAAGTTGCCAAAAATAAAAAGTTGCAAAGGAATACGGGCTTTTGGGCAGTTTCCTAACTAATTGACCACCCATAGCCCATCACCCAACCGAATAACTATAATTTTAGCATATGAAAGAAGGTGTTGGGGTCCCATTCCTAGAAGAATCATGAAAGCAGTGAAACTCTACCCATTTCATAATCCCCCCTTGCCCCAAGAATTTGCAGCCACATTGTGAGTTTTGAGCCAGAATTCCTTATTCTAGCCTTCTTCCTCCATTTCTAGCCTAATCCATTTCCTAGAGAGATCTGAAGAGGAGAAAGATACGTGGAAGCAGTTGGAGCTTGGTGAAGAGGATCCCAAGACCGAGTTCGAGGAGTAGTCGTCGATCTCATTTTGTAAGTGACTTTGTGAGATTAATATAAAGAAGTACTTTTTCCATCTCGCCACATGATGTGTTCAATCTTGGTATTTGATTTAAATTTTATTATGACATCTAACCCACTAATTCATATATATAATGCATGTTTGTAGTTTCTTGTTTGTCTTTTGGTGAATGCAGGTCATCCTTGGGAGGAGACTTGCAGTCGAGGAACAACCGAATGCAAAGGGATCGACACCGGACGCATATTTTAAAGTAAGACTACCGTATCACTATACTTTGTACTTTATGCGTGAATGTGGGGTACTGTCGGGATAGTTGTTAAAAGTAGGAGACTTTAGACGGTTAGCTATGCCTACATTTTAGAACCCTAGTGTAGTCTGTAGGGGGTTTTTCCCACTATAGCACTAATGGAGAAGAACTTACTAACTTGGAAGACAACTTCCCTGATGTGCAATTATTTTCATTACATGTAGCTGATGAATACTTCACTAATATCATTGAAAAGTTAAGTACAAGAGTTGCACCATAGGGATTTAGTACTGCATAGAAGAAAAACTTGTTAGTCAGAGTTGCAGACTATCAACTCATTGCAGGTCATTTATACAAGATGCGCGTAGATAGCATTTTGAGAAGGTGTGTATTGGAACATGAACAACCAAGGGTTTTATCAGAAGATCATGAAGGTATAGATGGAGGAAACTATGAAGGAAAAGATACTGTGTAGAAGGTATTGCATGCAGGAATATGGTGGCCAATAGTTCATAAAGATGCCAAGGAATATTTCCAGAACTATGATGTTTGTCAGAGGGTAGGAAAACCCAGCATGAGGGATGAGATGCCCCCAAGACCACAAGTAACTCTACATGTATTTGACAAATGGGAAATAGACTTTTTCAGACCTATTAATACACCAATAAGAAGGTCAGGATCCATATATATCATTACTGTGACTGAATACTTAACCAGATGGGAAGAAGTAGCATCAATCAAATATTTGTTGGCAACAATGATATAATTTCTATTGTTTGTAAGTTGCCTACACAGGGTCTCTAAATTTTCATTACTTGTCATGAGCATTGTCACTAAACGACACTTGTCACTTGTCGCTTTTTACATATCTTCTTTTCGATTTTTGTTTTCATGACTGTAAGCATGAAAACTCGCGGCTGGAATTGACATTTTTGTTTTGATTTTTGATTAAAAGAAAACTGCTCATGTGGTTTATTATAGAATTGTCATATTTTTGTTATGAACATGTTGTCCTCCTTGTTTATGACCCTTTTGGTTCTAAGCATGCCTTGGTTGCATAAGTGCAAGACCTCCATTCATTAATATTCGATTTTTTATATTGATATTGATGAATTTTTGATTCATGAAACTTTGAATTATTCAATTTTTATTCGATGCACTTACCTTTGTAATTAATNACTCGCGGCTGGAATTGACATTTTTGTTTTGATTTTTGATTAAAAGAAAACTGCTCATGTGGTTTATTATAGAATTGTCATATTTTTGTTATGAACATGTTGTCCTCCTTGTTTATGACCCTTTTGGTTCTAAGCATGCCTTGGTTGCATAAGTGCAAGACCTCCATTCATTAATATTCGATTTTTTATATTGATATTGATGAATTTTTGATTCATGAAACTTTGAATTATTCAATTTTTATTCGATGCACTTACCTTTGTAATTAATCTATGAATGCGCGTACTATGGTTTTCAAAGTTCTTTGATCCTAATACTTACCCAATGCCAAGGTGGCATATGAAGTACAACATGTCATTACTCTTCTGCATGGTCTCGGGCTTCACGAAGTCACTCACATGCCTAGTGATTAACACCCTGCCCGTTGTTTCAATTATCACAAGTATTGTTAAGGCTCAGGGTCATGGCTCTGTAGCATTCTACCAAACCCTACCTGTGTATTCTGTATTAATTACCAGTCCGTTCAACATGGCTCCAGTGGAAAGGGTTGAGTTGAATGGCACCCAAACCCTACTATCATATGATAATGCCAGGGAAGATTTAGAAAGGAGCGGTTGACATTTATTCATTGAAAAATTTAAGGGTTTCAATCTTCGAGTCGCCCAAGAGTTTTCCTTGACTTTTGATGGATGTAGGGCAAAGATAGGTGACGTGCAATTGGAGGTAACAGAAGAATTCTTAAGCCAAGCCACGGGTTTTCTAGCAGTTGGGCATAAATGGTTCAAGAATGCAAAAGTTGAGGAGGTCCCCTGGACTTTGATGTTCACCTCACAAAAAATAACCAGTTGCGATCGAGGTATGCCACTTTCATCCTTAAAACCTAGGTGGCATGATCTATTGGCTATTGTGAAGAAATTCATTACGTGTGAAGGAAGATTCAGATTAGTTTTCCTATATCATCTGTGCTTGCTTATGATTTTCATTGGTTTTTCGTTGAATATGCCCTACTTCTGCTCATAAGTTTGTATAAGATGGGTAAACATTTTAGGAAACAGAGGTCAGATTCAAGTTTATTTCACCATGGGATCATTAAAATTATCCTTGTGCACTAGTTACAGTCTCAAAACGAATTTTGGGATTCATTTATCATACGAAATGGTTTTGGTGACCATGAGTTGGGACAGGTCGATAAGTCGGTTATCGTGGAAACCCTTGTGAACCCTACGACCTCTTCCCCACCGCTCCAGACTTGTGATTTTTCCCCTAATATCGAACCCTCAAGCTACCCTAATGTTATCCAATAGGACAATCGACCGGTCTCAGACCCAAAGAGTTGTACTAAAACTGTTATGAAACCTACAGGGAAGAAGCACAAGGGCAACGTCGATGTTAATTTCAAGAATAAAAGGGCTAGTCGTTTGCTTTCATGAAATGTTTGAAATAAATTAAAACCCTGTGCAGACACAATCAACACAATTGAAGTAAGTGAGGACTCAGATTCAGAAATTGAGAAATTTTTCGCTGAAGAAGATCCTGTGTCATATGGGCTCTATCCTAACAAACCCTATGACTATGTAAACAACCTGCCTCCATATCTAAAGGATAACCAAGAATTCTTGAGCATCCAACTCTGTGATAATCCTACCTTTCGTGTGGATGATTCTCCAATGCTTAATGCTGTCAGTGCCAATGCACAGTCCCTACGGCTACAATGTGATGAGTGTTGATCGTGGATTGACAGGTACTATACTGATGTGCCTTTGCTACAGTCACGACTCAAGTCTTTAAGAGACCAAGTTGATAGGTTGACAAATGAAAACACCAAACTCGAGTCCATTATCCAAGGGAATGAGAAACGATTGAAAACTATAGGCCGTGTCATTTTCAAGAATGTAGAGGCAACAACAACTATTGTAAACTCCAAAATTTCTTGATAAGTTTTGATACCATGATTTGAGGTATGATTTTTTTTAATTTTAGCACATTTTTTCACTCTTAAGTTAGGATATACGATTTGATTGAATAGATTTTTTTTGTTTATAAATTTTAGTTTGTTTTGTTTATTGAATAAAATATGATTGTATTTGCTATTAGAACTAGCTAAATAATCATAAGATTCTGTAGCCAGTTAGAAAAATTCGAATGGTTTGATTTGACAATTGAAAACGTATCTGAAACCTTCTCATTTTTATTTGTTTTCAGGAAGATTAAGGAGTCCATGATTTCTAAGATGATAGGAGACACTTCTGAAGATCTCCCAGCCATATCTGTTATCCATTTTGATAGACAAAATTAGACTCTTTATAGTTTTGATATCTAGTGAAATCAGGGAGGTTGCATCCCCCATATTTTTGAAACAGATTTGATATTATCAACAAGAAACAATTTTGTTTCCTGGAACCTATATAAGCATGTTATTTTGTAAACATTGCATCATCTCAGCCTGGGGAAAGACTATGGATATTTCACTACAGACTTGAATGGAATATGATACACATCACAGCTTTAGCTTTTCTGTATAATGTTTTTATTCAAGTCATGTTTATTTCAATTTGTTAATAGATTATGATTTCTTTTGTCATCATGGCTTATTATCAGTTGATATGTTTGAAGATTATATACTGTCCATATTTTTATGTCTCAGATATGACACACAGTAATCATTCATTCAATTTGAATTAAGATATTTTTCTCTAGTTTTGATCAAACGTTTATACGCAAGTTCTCACAGCAAGAATTATCTTATTGTGGTGACTTGTAAAATCATAAGATTACTGTGATTGCATCTGTTATGTGTTCTGTTATTATTCAAACTCCATCATTACTGCTTCACATTTATTAGGAGCAATTTCATGATCTGTTGCAGGTTTACCTCATCAGACAAAGTGACTGGATGCTACACATTGAACAGACATTGGATGCGATAACAGGTCAGCCTATTATTTGATTTCATTTGTATAATAGATATAGAAGTTCCATGTAGTTAAAATACTTTCTACCATCTGTTATTTCTTTTGTTTAATTAGACAGTTTGATATTCGATTTCTTAAATATAAACATCATCAGAAAACAAATAAAAAAGATTAGATAATAGTTTTACTGTTGTCTAAAAAATCAATTTACATTCGATTTTCACAGATTTAGATTAAAATTCATAATTGGTATATATATATATATATATATTATAAATAGAATTATTTGTATATATTGTACATATGATAACAATAATTATTTTATAAGTATTAGTTAGTTAAACTGTAAATATATATTAGATGTATATATATATAGTTTTCAATGATTGTTATTTATTAAGTTATTGTATTTGCTTTAGTTATATTTTTCGCTTTCTTTAGGACTTAGATCGGCCAACAAAGCCACTAAACCTGTCGGAGCGGATTAATCCAAACGGCTTCGGTTAATTAGACAACCCCAGACCGGATTCACTCCTCCAGTTGACGAGCGGTCAATTTCGCCCGTCAACAATATTGCAACTCAAAAACAACAACACACTTCTTATTTGAGCAGGTGATCACCATATTTGGATGTCCTTGGATTTTGATGAGTGACCAAGGAACTCATTTTATTAATAGTACCATCAAGTATATGATTGAAGAGTTTGAAGTATATCACCATAAGAGTACACCATATCATTCTTAGGCAAATGGGACAGTAGAAGCCTTCAATAAGATTTTGGAAAATGCTTTGACTAAGATCTGCAATGTTAATAGGGATGATTAGGACTTGAAAATACTAGCAGTACTATGGGCATATAGGACCACATGCAAGAAGTTGTCAATACAAACACCATTCATATTGGTGTATGGATAGGAAGCAGTGGTGCCATTAGAATTTATGGTACCTAGTCTGTTAGTAGAAGGAATTTCCAACATGATAGAAAGAGGCACAATACAGGAGAGGTTAATTCAATTAATGGAAATGGAAGAAGACATGATTCTGGCAGGATTTCACCGGGAAATACAGAAAGAAAGGGACAAATCCTGGCTTGAAAGACACATTAAAAAGAAGAGCTTTAAAAAGGGAGACCTAGTTCTTCTCTATGACATCAAATTTGTGCAACACCTTGGTAAGTTCAGAATCCATTGAATAGGTCCATATGAAGTAAAGACTATCAAAGATGGAGGATCTCTGCAGCTAAAAGACTTGGGAGGAATAAAATTTAAAGGAATGGTCAACTACAGTCGACTGAAACTATACAGAGACAGTCGACCTACTAACCCTTAGTAATCACAGCGCAATAAGAAAGTCATGTATATAGTGTACTTGTTGATTAAGGTTGGTTGTCATTGATGTCAACCCTTGAAGAAAGCCTAGTAGCACAAAGGTTTGGGTAATGGACTCAAGTTTGTTTGATGTAAATATGACTCATTATTTTCTTGTCATGGTTGATAATAAATACAAATGGATGAACTCCAAAGTGGTCCCCTTATGGTGAAATCCCTCACAGGAAGACGCTTTGCGGATTGAGTTATCCTAAAAGTATGGTTAGAGAACCCATGCTTATTTTTGGAATAATGAGATGAAGGTCAGTGAATTTGTCAATGAAACTATCCTACATGGATAGTTCTTGTCATTCCATTTCTGGTGGTATGTGGAAAGTCACATAACTCCTCATGGTTAGAGATTTATGGCCATGAGAAGTTGGAGAACCCAGGTTTTGGTAATGGACCCAAGTTTGTTTGATGGGTAATGGTATGAGTTTTGATATATTTGTAGGTAATACTATTCTATATGGATAGTACATGTCATTCCATTTCCGGTGGTATGTGAAACGTCACATAACTCCTCACGGTTTGAGAATTATGGCCTTACGAAGTTGGAGGACCCTCATATGTCATCTAGAAGCCCCAAAAGGTGAAAGTAGTCAAAGTGGTTTAAG
>SNQJ01S0199482.1:17079-27904 GCA_010110895.2 Picea sitchensis | reverse complement strand
ATTGGAAATTTGGAAGCAGAGATTGTCACATTAAGAAAGGATATTCAAAATAAAAATATGCAGAACAACTCAAAAGTTTTGGATGACATTATCAGCAGTAAAAAATCTCATCATGACAAGTCTAGACTTGGATACAATCAGACAGAAAAAGGATGAAGCTCCAAAACAACAGAGCAAGAAACATATCCAAAATGGTAAATAATAAAGTGAAGTGATGAGTGTACTATAATTCAAAGTGAATACAAAATAAATTATTTAAATAATAAATTTAATGGAGAAATTAGAAGTGGATTAGCCCTAAAATAAGGAAAGTGGGCAAAGTGACCTAGAAGATGTTTTTAAGGAAGCTACTTGGAGAGTATAAATAAGAGGCAGGGCTCTCTCATTTTAGATCACACTTGAGCATATTGAATATCTATAGGTGTCTGAGCTAACCAAAGGATATCTAAGCCAAATTTCAGAGGGAAGGTGAAGAAAAGAAGGCTGAAATTCAAGGGAGGATAAATTTTTTTGATGATGCTTTCTAATATCCATTCAAAAAATATTCCGTGCGGGGCACACTCTACAAGGTCACTCTCTAGAATAAGCCATAATTCAACAAGGTATGCCATTTTTTCTATAACTCCCTTTCTGAGTGGTTCCAAGTAGTGACACCTGGAGGAATTGCATAAAACACATTGAAGAACATTGTGTATCATTTTCAGATATTTATTCATTACAGGTACATAGTTATGATTATTTCAAGTTAGGGTTGTCGACTAATCCAAAACTAGTCAGGTGAGACTAAAGAAAAGTTTGATGAAAATTCTAGTCTCTTGTTGTTAAAGTTAAGGAAGGTTTGCAGGTATGTGATCATATACACCAGGTCTATTACAGAGTTACAAATCATATTTGGATGATGAAATTGATGAGGACATTTGGTTGAGGTACATGTTGGGTACATGGTTGAGACAAGTATTTGATGATTTGGCACATACATGAGGTGTATAGTTGATGATGTTGGTACATATTGATGATTCATAGTTGATGAGTAGTTGACACATGATTGGTACATACTTTGCACATGTTTTGATGCACTTGTTTATGGTACAAGTTGATTACAGGTTGTTTGGTACAAGTTGGTGCATGGTTGATGCACTTTTTTATGGTACAGGTTGATTACAGGTTGAGGTACATGTTTATGCATGGTTGATGCATGGTTCAGGTTTATTGGTACATGTTTACAGTGGTATATCTCATAGTGATAGTGTGGTTCCATCATTATACTTCTACTTCAAGGCGGTTGGATGGGGCAAGGACAGGTGGTTGTATCCACCTTCTGGTTGTAGCCAGAGAACATAGGGGGTTGTAGCCTCCTTCTGGTTGTAGCCAGAGGATAGGGGAGTTGGAGCTTCCTTCAGGTTGTAACCTGAGAAACAAGAGGGTTGGAGCCTCCTTCCATTTGCAGTTGGAAAACAAAGGAAGTTGGTGCTTCCAATGAATGTAATTCTTCAAGACATAACAAAAAGTATTTTGTGGTTTTATCCCGCTTTGGGTTTCCACGTAAAACACTGGTGTACTGTTTATGTGTATTATTGTTCAATTTTTCATTGCTTATTTACTTTGAATTTATTGGATGATAATGCTACATTGATATAACACTTGGATTATATGGTTAAAAAGAATTAAATTGCTATATTACTGATTCACCCCCCCTCTCATTAGTTCAACAATTGGTATCAGAGTAAGTTCCTTCAGAAATCGGTTTAACCACTGAAAGGTAGATCATGGAGAGAAACGACTTGTATAAAAATGGAATGCCATAGTTAAATGGAAAAAATTATGCATTTTGGAGCATAAGGATGAAAACATATATACATGCACAGGGATTTGAAATTTGGCAATCAATTGTAGATGGATACACAACACCAGTAGTTCCACCAACAAATGACAAAGCAGTGAAACTCGGTCAGAATATTTCCAAAGACAAAAATGCACTTCTAAATGGTCTTAGTGAAATGGTATTCACCAAAGTTGCACATTGTAAATCCACTAAAGAGATTTGGGATAAACTTCAAAATATTTATGAAGGAGATTCAAAAGTCAAAGAAGCAAAGCTTCAAACTTACAGAGGTCAGTTCAAACAAATTAAAATGAAGGAAGATGAGAATATTGCAGCTTACTTTTTACGAGTTGATGAAATAGTAAATGCAATCATAGGATTGGGAGAAGAAATCAAAGAATCAATAATTGTTCAAAAGGTACTAAGATCTCTTCCTATGAGATTTGACCCTAAGATATCAGCACTAGAAGAAAGATCATATCTAAACTCAATAAGAATTGAAGAATTACTTGGAATTTTCACAGCATATGAAATGAGAATTGAACAAGAAAATCCAGATATAAAAGAAGCAGCCTTCAAAACATCCAAAAATTCAAAGCAAAAGGGAAAGAAAAAAGTAGAACATAGCAACAATAGTGACGTCTCAGAAGATGATGAAGAAGTAGCCAACTTTGTCAAAAGACTGAACAAGGGAACCGACAGTAGGTATAGAGGTAAGCTTCCTTTAATTTGTTTTAATTTTGATGGTATTGGTCATTTTGCTAACAAATGTCCTTATAAGAAAAAGAGAAATGATGAAGGTTACTCAAAATACAAACAAACATATAAAGGAAAAATAACCGCAAAGAAAGTTTTCAAGAAAAGCTTATGCACCAAAGAAGACATCTCATCATCACATGAAGATGAAGTTAGTGATAGTGAGACAGAAAGAGTTATATTCATGACAGTAGAAGACTCTGATAAATAATACTTTGAAGAATCCGAAGAAGAATATGAGGAAGTCTAAGAAGAAATTGAAGAGGCAGAAGTTGACTACTGAGACGAATTAATGTGTGCCATAGAAGTTATCAGAAGAGAAAAGAATGAAAACAAGAAAATACAAGCAGAACTAGACAAGAAGGAAGACACTCAGGAACTAGAACAAATGATCACAAATTTGAAGGTTCAAATAGAAGAAGATAAAATAATTGAAGAAGCACTCAAACAACAACTAGAAGAAAAAGACAAGATAATTGGAAATTTGGAAGCAGAGATTGTCACATTAAGAAAGGATCTTCAAAATAAAAATATGTAGAACAAATCAAAAGTTTTGGATGACATTATCAACAGTCAAAAATATCATCATGACAAGTCCAAAATTGGATACAATCAGACAGAAAAAGGATCAAGCTCCAAAACAACAGAGCAAGAAACATATCCAAAAAGCTATGCAGAAACAATCAAGGGGGATATGAATATCTACAAGGAAGACTACATGGACACTCCTCCATCCAGAAGATTCAAATTTTAGAATTATAGGAAAGTGGAAAAATGTTGCGCGCATCAATTACTATGACAACATAGAAAGACATCACACAAGAAAAATTGGACTCGGTGCAAATGCATGGAAACATTGAAAAACAATTATGGTTGGGTCTATAATGTGCGGAAATTACGTGTTAGCTCGACACTTAGTGAGTTATGAACATAGAGAGATATATATGCGTGTGCCCTAGGTTTAATTGTGTCAATAAGAGAGCAAGTTTTCAAATCACATACAACATGACACCACCAAAGTTTGGAGCTCCAGGGTAGTATGTATGGGTTACTCGACAGGGCCAAAGGAGGAAAGAAAGGATGGTGGAGCCCGAGATTTTTTTTGAGCTCAAAGATGTCACCACTTCTGAGATAAAGTCACTCAGCCTGAAAAGGGTTGAGGAGGAAACATCGACAATGACACAAGGGGAAGTAGGGAAGAGTTCCAGGACTTGAAATGGTATTACAAACCCTAATCCAGAAACACTGGCTAAACCCGATGAAATGAAGGGTCAGCAACAGGGTCACGACGAAGATAAAAAAAAATGCAAAAAAATTCCCAGACTTGGATGAGGATGCCTACTTATAAAACAAAAGGGAAATTGGACCCCTAGGAAAACCAATCATGGAGCCCGCACAGTGGATAACAGGGCTCTACAGCTCCAGGATAATGGACCTCCTGGACATATCGCACTTTGGGAACGGTAAAAATGTTGGGCGTTGCATCAAACAATTGCTAGTATGGGTACATGGCGTCATTATTTGTATGGATAGGAAAGTACATCTCGATGTGGCATTGATTTCCAAAATTATGGGATTACCAACAGTGGGCACACAACTAGAGGAATACTTGGACAATAAAGCAAGTGAGAAGGATATTGTCGAGCTAGTCAAGGCACAATTTGGTACCAGTAGAGGAAACATGGGTATTATGCTTAGAGATATAAATGATAACGCAATAAGGTTCTCCAGAAAGATCATGGCTTGCAATATGCTGAGAAATTTCAGTAAAGAAGAGGCTCCAGTAAGAGTCATCATAGTCGTCGCGCAGTGCACTAAGGGAGTAATGTTCAGTTGGGTGTCGTACCACCTGAACCAATTCTTGATCAATTAAAGAGATGCATAGGATAATGGAATAGAGTTTCATTATTCTTGGATCATTATCATCATAGTTTTGGCAGGATGGCAGGAGACAAATTTTTCAGCCTTTCTGGATAGGAAAGGGAAGTGCTACGTAGCTAGATATGAATCCCTCTGGAAGGCCAAGGACAAAAAAAATCAGCAGGTGAATAACACGGTGTTTTATATATGGATAGAATATATACAACAATGCACAAGCAATGTGTGGCACATTCCTGTGGAAGTGGTCCAGGAAGCTAAAGGGATAGCCAAGTTTAAGGCATCTAGGCACCATATGTGGATCTTGGTTACAAGCGATCCTAAGAAGGAATGGTTGGAGATGCAATATTGCATCATAAGGGAAGATAATGATTGGATAATCAAATAATTTCCTATGCAGTGGAAGATGCCAGTAAAAAAACCAACAACAAGGTCAGTGGCAATGAAATCAACCAAATCTAAAGGGAAAGCCAAAGCAGGTCCTTCACCAAAGACAAACAACATAACTGCTAACACTAGGAAGGCTTCGACATACACTCAGTCATCGAGAAGAAGCACAGTGCCAAATATACCAAGGAGGAAAACAACGGTATCTAGGGACAACATTCAACAGGATGCCAAGAAGGGGGACACCTCTCAGGCTGACGAGTAAATGGCACAGGTGACGACGAGTGGGGCGCAGTCCTCACAAAAAACAAATATGGCATCGCAGGTAGAGGAGACACGCAAAAATATGAAGTACACCAAGGAGGACCTATTCATCACCTTGACAGAGGATGATGTTGAGTTCATGGAAGACAAGGTCCAGGATAGGGGGGAAGAGGTGGTCCACACTGCAGAAACACATAGAGAAGAGATCATGGCCAAACTCATAGAAGTCCATGAAATTCTACAACAATTACAAATTCATGCAGTACTGTAGGCCACAACGCACCAACATGAAAAGACACAACGACCCCTATGCAAAAATAAGGAGATGAGACAGTTCAGATAGTAGTGCAGGGCAAGGATACATTAACAGTCACATGGAAAATTGTCAAAATTGATAAAGAGACCACGCAGAAATCCATGGGGAAAATTGACCACTTTGAGCTAGTCATGGCGTAGATACCCACAAAATCACTATACAAACTCTAGGCTAGTATAATGCAGGAAGTACAATCCAAAGCTCGCGCATATGCCACTAACTTGGAGGTGGGTAGGGGGTCACAAATGTTGGATCATGTTGTCATTGATGTCAAAGTAACAATGTCTTGTCATATCATACTGATGTAATATGTATTATCCTTGATGAGAATGGAATGACGTCAAGTGGAATCATAGGCATATGATGTCATGCATAGATGAAGATGGATCAATGAGTTGTCATTGATATATGATGCATAGTTGAATTGATGTAAAGATGACTCATTATTGTCTTGATAATGAGTACAAATGGATGAACTCCAAAGTGGTCCCCTTATGGTGAAAGCCCTCACGGGAAGACGCTTTGCAGTTGAGTTATCCTAGATGTATGGTTATAGAACCCATGATTACGTGTGGAATAATGAGATGAAGATCATTGAATTTGTCATTGAAACTATCCTATATAGATAGTTCTTGTCATGCCATTTCTGGTGGTATGTGGAATGTCACATAAATCCTCATGGTTTGAGAGTTATGGCCTTACAAAGTTAAAGGACCTTTATATGTTGGATTGAAGCCCCAAAAGGTCAAAGAAGTCAAAGTTCTTGCAAAGAAGAAGGATTATTTAAATAATAAAGTGAAGTGACAAAATCAAAGAGGATTATTTAAATAATAAAGTGAAGTGACAAAGTCAAGGAAGATTATTTAAATAATAAAGAAAATGGACAACTTTATAATTATGGAAAATGGTTAACCCTAAAAAGAGGAAAGAGGGTTAAGTGGTTAAGTGGTTATTGGATACATGGACAAGTGGGAAATTGGGCAAAGTTGGTGACTATGTGGACAAAGTGGATATGTGGGAAAAGTGACCCAGAAGATGCTTCGAAAGAAGCTACTTGGAGAGTATAAATAAGAGGCAAGGGGTCTCTTGGAAAATAATCTCTTGAGCATAGATTGGAGATATATTCTGAGAGAGAGAAGGGCTGGAAGATCTCATGGACACATCAAAGTTTCCGTAAGTTTGAGATCTTGACGACGAAAGTTTCAGAATTTCAGAAACCCTAGTTTCTGAAGGAGTATGCGAGAAACAATGGGACAAAGAATGTACATATGTGGGATGCAGTGAGCCAGAGCGCATACACACGTGGTCTGAAGGAAGACAGAGCATGTACAATTCATGAAGTCATGAAGATTTGAGTGTAAGTCAGTGCCAAGTTCTTGACGACTGAAGAAAGTTTCAGATCTGCATTCTATGGGCTCAGATCTGCCATAGAAACTCTGGTATTGTTACATAGTTGTCTTGATGGATACTCTTGCATGGTGAATGCTTAAGGTGTTCTTGGCATAATTGTGGTGATATGGTTATGTTGATTGATTGATAGAGTGAGAAACACTCTTATGTTTCAGTACTGATATGATTTCCATAGTACATTGATTACTTAGGTTTGAGTAGAATTCATATTGTATGGTTGGGGAGCATGAGTAAGTTGTTGGAGAGTATGGATGTGTTGTGATTGGTGATGGTTCAGATTGGACAGTGATAGACAGAAGTGAATGTGACAGAAGGTTGCAGAGGATCTGAGTTTTTCCTTGGAGAGAAAACCCTAGTTGTTCAGAAGACACACACAAGTTGTAGTACAGACAAGCCGCGTACATACATGATCTGTACTACTGGTAGGGCACATACATACACATGTTGCACTACTGACAGGTCACATACTTGTTGATAGATTGGTATATGTTGAGGATTGATTCTTTTTCTCAATTGGTGTTGAGTTTTGTAAGCCAAGTCTTGCATTATAGAGTTCGTGCTCTTGTGGAATTGTAACTCTATTCAGTTGTTGCTGATAACCCAAGGATTGTAGTCCGTAATAAAAGAAAATTGTACATACATATTGTGTTCCTTGTGATGATGACTTATTGATGATATATGTTGTTGATATATGTTTCTGATGCATGTTCACATTTAACTGGTTATAAATGAAAACATTAAGTAATGAGTAAATGGTGGTTGCTAACTAAGAAGTTTTGTGAAGGGGAAAAGTTTGAAAAAGAGCACCACACTCATTCACCCCCCCTCTAAATGTGGTCGTTGTGTCCAACAATTGGTATCAGAGCCAACCTTCACTATAAGTGTTAACAAGCTTGGAGGGGATCCATGGACACACAAATGGATGATGAAGTTCCAATCCTTGATGAGGAAAATTATTCTACATGGAGAATAGAAATGAAAGTGTACTTGAAGGAAATAGGAGCGGGTATTTGGAAGGAAGCTATTGGTGGATCAGTTCCTTTGAAGAACAAGTCAAAGTTTGTAGCTCAAAGGAAAGAAAAGAAGAATGATGCATTGGCTCTCAAGACCATTCTTATTGGACTCTCAAGTTCTATCAAAGAGAGAATGGGACAATGCACTACCTCCAAGGATCTATGGCTAAAGCTAGAGGAGACATACTAAAGCAAGGAGGAAGATATTGAAGACAACTCCATCAGGAACAATGAAGGTAAAGAATCTCCAAAATCCTCTATTTGAAATGATTCTAAATATGATGATGTTGGAAAAAAGGAAGACCTTGAAGACAATTCCATCAAGATCAATGAAGGTAAAGAATCTTCAAAAACCTCTGATTGAAATATTTCAAAATGTGATGATGTTGAATATTTCTCTACAAGTGAAGAAGAAAACCTAGAGATAGTATGTGTAGAGTTAGATAATGGTTATCCCATGGAAAAGGTAGAAGAAGAACTATCAGAGCTTAAAAGGAAAGTTGAATAGGGTCTATATGAATACAACTAAGACCATTTCTACATAGAATATAGTTATCTTTCCGATAACACGAAAAATTTTCATAGAAAGAATCAAAGGCATATCTTGAAGTTAAAGGAAATGCTCAAGGAATAAGAAGAAAGTAAAAAGACTGGGCTCCCCTTCTGGGGAACGTCGCTACTGGTAGAGCCTGTGCTGCCGAGGGATACAGCCCTTGCCACGATTGGCACGCGATTCTGCGCAGGCCCAGACTTTATGTCGGGGACGGTGGTGAGCATTAGTGCTATTGATTCCCTAGCACATCGCTGTATATCGGCGATGATTCTTCATGTGTATGGGTCACTTGCGACCCAACGGATTAGTGGTGGCCAGCTACTGGTGCTAGAGAGAGTTGTGGTGGGCCCTGAGCGGTTCACCTGGGGGCTGACGCTGCATGTGCGGATGATCACGCAGTTGGACCGNGAGTTTGCATTTGGCTCGATCCTGGTAGCCTGGATTTTAGAGAGGGTGTCGATGTTGTGCCCGAGGGTTCTTCTAGAGATTCCGGGGGAACGAGAGCCGCATTTGAGGTGGTGGTCTGCAGTTTTGATTCGCCACGGTGGTGGCGAAGGTGGCCACTATTTTTCAGCGCAGGCATCACAGATATGGCGGCAGATGCTGCAGGTGATACTTCAGTACCCCTATGCTGGGGTTGACTTCCGGGGGGACCCAGACATGGTTCTGCCTCCTGGGGAGGCATTTGACCATCGAGGTACGCTGAGTTTGTGTGTGTTTTTGATTTATGCTATGTTTTTGAGATATCAGTCCATATGTATGTGATATATATGCTGATACGATCTGCTGTTGTTGTTTTGTGTATGTGCAGATGTGGCACATCACAGGCGCGAGGTGGAGTTGCAGAGAGAATTGGTTTAGCGAGAGCCGGAGAGACTACCACGTGGAGAGAGACGTAAGCGGGATGAGGCCGCGGGGCGACCAGTAGAGCCCGAGAGGGCAGCGAGGAGGCACCGGTTTGATGACCCGGGTGTGGGGCCATCACACGCTCCTCCGGCGATGGCCAAAGTTGATTTTGATGATATACGCCGTCGTCTAGAGACGGTGTTACAGGACGTGCCTGAGGGCATGTGGATACGTATCCAGGATGAGGGGTTCCTGGAGCAGTGTATAGGAGTACCGCCACCATGACGGGGTATAGTGCGACGAACAACTGTGCTTTCCGCGATGACGAGTGGACGCCTGCCGCCGGGGCAGGAGGGTCCTGCGGGTGTTCCACCACCACCACCTGGGGAAGGTGGGGGTGGGCCACCACCTCCTCCTGAGGGAGGAGCAGGTGGGGGTGCGATAGAGGCCCCCTGATGGATGTATGTTGTATACCTTTCTGATAGGCTGGTGAGTCAGTTTTTGTACCGAGGTGCTGTATGGGCCTGTGGGTACATGTATTTTTTGTATGTAAACAGTCGGATGGCCTGATGGGCTGATATATATATATATATGAGTATACATATTTTGAAATCCTGATGTTGTCTACATTTGTTTTTTTTGTTGATGATGATGATGTCTATTCTATCTATATGCCGTGACAAGATGTGTGAGATGTTCATGTATGTGTAGCTTGATGTGATTTATGCCAATCTAACACTATGTTAGCTATTTCATCTGTTGTTTGATTCAGTTGTATTGGAATATGTGTAAATGTAATGGAATCAAAATGTCGAGATAATAATCTAACTTGCAGGTATTTGCGAAAGAGGCACGGATCGCGTACACGGTAAACATTGTTGAGCTGGAGAACGACTAGTTGAGAGTCGAGGAAAACGCTAAGGTGGCAAATATGATGACGCTGGGCATCGGCCAGGAGGCCAATGACCGCAGTGTATTCGGCTTCGTTGTTGGTTGCTGGCCCCAAACATATGCCGCTTGAATGTAGCATTTCATGTGAGGGAGTGTAAAGAGCCCAAGCAGCCGAAGCGAGATTTTGTGTCCAACGGCTGGCACCGTCGGCGTAACCATTGTGGTAAGATGGTGGAGGAAGCATCTGTCAATAGCACAAAGGATAGTTTAGACGAGAGGGAAATAAAAAAGATTAAAAAATGCTAAACAAGAAAATAACCTAAAGTAGCATGACTACATTTAAGCATAAAATTTCTTGAGGTATAACCCATTGACGGGTTCCTTCAGTGAGAGGCCTTCAGAGGAGGCCAGGATGTATGCACCTTTGGTGAGGCAATGTTGGATGATGTAAGGGCCATGCCAAAGTGATTCGAATTTTCCATGGCCAAAGGTATCACGGGCGATATCATAGGCCAAGATGAGGTCGCCTTCACAAAATGATCGAAGGTTGACATGGCGATCAAAGGTAGCCTTGGATCATTTTTTAGCTGCCTCATTGTTCTGTAAGGAAGATCGATGATCTTCATCCAGAGACTCCAAGTTCAGCAAGCGCTGCTCCATTGGAGCAGTGTCAGGTAAAAGCTCAATTG
>SNQJ01S0199482.1:0-17069 GCA_010110895.2 Picea sitchensis | reverse complement strand
GTTTTTAGGCTGATCAATTGATGAAATCCAAAGCACAAGGAAGAAAGGGGACTTGAGTCCCTTCTTTCTCCAATGGAAGGCTCTTGAGGCCCTCACAAACTTTCTCTCCTTACAATAAGAAAATGAGAATGATGGTGAAAGAACTCCTAGCACATCCACCCAATAGAGAAGTGGATAGCTCAATGAAATGGTGCTAATGTGTTATTGCCAAGGAGTGAGTCCTTAAAACAATCTAAGCAACATAACATTACATGAAATTCCTTGAGAAAATGATGTTTCTTCATGGCTTTTTATAGCATGGCATTGGGTGATTATGTAACTCCTTTGAGGTGTGAAAAGGGGCTCTTTAGGGCTCAATTAGGTCTTTGACCAGCCTACCATGTGGATTCAGTTCAGATTTGGGGTCAAATCAGCTTGGGAGTTGATCCATAATTGGTTGGGAGGCTGACCAATTTCAATAAATGCGCCGTTTAGCAGGTGCGCGAGTTTTTGCGCCAACAACCGCGCATCGTGCGCATATGCGCGCATGGTACGTTCATGTTCCGCGCATATGCGCGCGCACCCAAATTCTGTAAAGCGCCCTTCAATTTTTGGTTACTTTGTATAGTTTTTGACCTTTTTGCAATGCTGTGAAACTAATTCAGTGCCATGAATGACTTCATTCCTGTTTGACGATTCTGAGTTCTTGTCGCCATGTGCGGACGAAATTTCAGTGATAACAACTCTATTAGAAGAAAAAGAAGAAGAGATCAAAAGACTAAAGAATGAAATAGAAGAAAAAAATAAGGTAGATGATGAGATTAGAAAAAGTCTTGAAGTTAATATCCATCTCAAGACCCAAATTGAAGAAGCCAAAAGAATAGAGGAACTATTAAAAAATCAAGTAATTGAAAAGGAAGAGTCATGTCATAAGTTGGAAGCTAAAGTTGTTGATATTAGAAAGAAAGTAGAGAAGTCAAACAAATTCTTGAATAGCTCAATAGTATTGAATGAGATCTTAGATAGTCAAATATCATCAAATAATAAATTAGGTCTTGGATACAAGAAAGAAGCTACACATGTTGAAGCAAGCACCTCCAAGAAGCATGAGGTAAGTCCCTCACTCTAAAAGGATGGAAATAATGTTGCAAGTCAACCATATACATAAGAGAAGGAAAGAACAAAGCAATGAAGACATCAAGAAGCCATCTTTACATCTCAAAGAAAATTCAAGACACCTTCAAGATGGACACCAAAGAAAAGGTATGACAATGTTTTTCATGGTCACTGCTACTCATGTAATGAATATGGTCCCAAAGCTTTGGAATGCATATTTTATGCAAGGAGAGATAATGAAAGATTTCATAAAACCATAAGGTGTTGGATATGTAATCAAGTAGGGCACATTTCTGCTCATTGTCACATCATGAGATGCTACAGTTGTAGTGGATTTGGTCACAAATCCCAGGATTGCTGGAATAGAAGAAGAAAGTCCATGATGAGGACTTCATATAGCATGACTAGAAGAAGGCATGAAGTTAGGAAGGAAGAAATTTTTTAAAATATGGAATCTCAGAGCTCAAGTTCTGATAAGCAGGGACACCTTTAGAAGTGGGTAAAGAAGTCTGAACAACCATAGCAGAATGAGAGCTTTCAGGGAAGCTCAAGTTTGTCATCTTCAGAAGCATACATGGGTTACAATGGTAACAATCGCATACATATGAGAGATGACCTATGAATAGGTCATGTACATATGCGAGCTGTCTGTATAGCAGGCCACATATCTGTGGTAAAGCCTTGGGAAAAAGGCTATGCACATGAGTTGCAACATGGTATGATGGTATAACTCTGTGTTACAGGGTTTGACATGGTTTGTTGCAGGGTCTGACATTGTTTGCTGTAGGTTTTCATGATTACATGTTGGCATACATTATTGATGTATGTCTGATGGGGACATACGGTTGAGTATTGAAAGACTATATTGGATGCATGGTACTAACCCTAGAGTGTGGATTGATACATTTTTCTGTTGAAGAACAATGTTGGTTGTGACAGTGAACTTATGGCACTTTGGTTATGAGATATATCATGATGATGCTAGTTAAGAGATGCCATTGATCTATTGAGACACAATTCTAGTACATATTGTATGCTTATCATTTAGTGAATGGAGGTTGATGTTGATCTATTGGGGTACATGGCTGGTACATATTTGAGTTTCATTGATATATCTTATGATGTATTATTGGAAGCATATTTCTGAATATCTTTGTGCATTCATTTGGCATATTGATGAGATACTTATTGAGACATGTAGTTGATGAGCTGATGAAGTGGTCATGTTGTACACCATTGATGAGTCATAGCTTGATCTATAGTTGATGCATGTTTGGTACACTTTTGGTACATTGTTAAATGCACCTACTAGCAATATGATTGGCACATTACTTATGGTGGATATGGCATACATGCGGTTCATTTTTTTGTGGTATTGGTGCATGGTTGATACACTTGCTTGGTACAGGCGGTGATACATGATTAGTGAAATGATTGATGCACTCATATATGGTATATGTATGTGGATGATATTACTTGGCTAAAGTACACCATTGGTATTACTTGTTTAGCATATAATTTGGTACATAATATATGGGATGATATAGTTGAGACACTTGATTGATTGAGATGATGGTTGCAACACTTGATTCATGGTAGAAGCATATGACACCTATTTGTGGCACATGGTTGGCATGTTGGTAGAGGCATATGGTTGATACACTCCATTGATGATATCTTATGGCATATTCTATGGTATTGATGTACATGGGTGTTGTGCATGGTTGGCACACAATATGGCACATTATGTACTTGGTTAATGTTTTATTCATGATTCTTTATTTCATTTTTGACATANTTGATACACTCCATTGATGATATCTTATGGCATATTCTATGGTATTGATGTACATGGGTGTTGTGCATGGTTGGCACACAATATGGCACATTATGTACTTGGTTAATGTTTTATTCATGATTCTTTATTTCATTTTTGACATATCTTTTTCTTCATGATGTATGATATGGCATGAGTTGATGCATGGACAGGTCCAAGGATCGTCATAGAAAGAGCGGTTGATCTATGTTCCGGTTGAGGAGTAGCATTTGCAGCAGAAACATATTGTAGTGGTAGCATATTGTTCATATTGCAGCAAAGATAGGGGGAGTCATTCTTATTTCCATGATTCCAGGAAGATAAATTTATCAGATGTAGAGGAATGAGGCATGGTTCCAGGGGGAGCATGAATGATATGTTTTTAGCATTACATCAGAGTGATATCCCTTTTTCAAAATGGGAGATATTATTAAGAGGAAGATCAAAGCATCCAGACAGGGGGAGCAGACCCAACGAGAGTTCAGACAGGGGGAGCAGCCCCAAGGAGAGAACTGCCCTTTTCCATTGATGTCAAAGGGGGAGAGGTAGTCACATTGATGTGATTGAGATGACTATTGATGTAGAGAAATGCCTTGTCTACATGTTGCCATCAATAATTGGTGTTGACATCAATATTGGTATTGCCATAAATTCCAAAGGGGGAGATTGTTGGATCATGTTGTCATTGATGTCAAAGGAACAATGTATTGTCATAGCATACTGATGAATATGTATTATCCTTGATGAGAATGGAATGATGTGAGGTGGAATCGTAGTCATATGATGTCATGCATAGATGAATATGGATCAATGAGTTGTCATTGATATATGATGCATAGTTGAATTGATGTAAAGATGACTCATTATTGTCTTGATACGGAGTACAAATGGATGAACTCCAAAGTGGTCCCCTTATGGTGAAATCCCTCATGGGAAGATGCTTTGCGGTTGAGTTATCCTAAAAGTATGGTTAGAGAACCCATTCTTAAGTGTGGAATAATGAGATGAAGATCAGTGAATTTGTCAATAAAACTATCCTATATGGATAGTGCTTGTCATGTCATTTTCGATGGTATGTGGAATGTCATATAACTCCTCATGGTTTGAGAGTTATGGCCTTACGAAGATGAAGGACCCTCATATGTTGGCTTGAAGCCCCAAAAGTTCAAACAAGTCAAAGTGCTTGCAAAGAAGGATGATTATTTAAATAATAAAGTGAAGTGACAAAATCAAAGAGGATTATTTAAATAATAAAGTGAAGTGACAAAGTCAAGGAATATTATTTAAATAATAAAGAAAATGGAGAACTTTCTAATTATGGAAAGTGGTTAATCCTAAAAAGAGGAAAGAGGGTTAAGTGGTCAAGTGGCTATTTGATACATGGACAAGTGGAAAATTGGGAAAAGATGGTGACTATGTGGGGAAAATGACCTAGAAGATGCTTCTAAAGAAGCTACTTGGAGAGTATAAATAAGAGGCAAGGGGTCTCTTGGAAAGTAATATCTTGAGCATAGATTGAAGATCTATTCTGAGAGAGAGAAGGGAT
The DNA here is from genome assembly GCA_010110895.2 of Picea sitchensis. Lineage (NCBI taxonomy): Eukaryota > Viridiplantae > Streptophyta > Pinopsida > Pinales > Pinaceae > Picea > Picea sitchensis. Next base: position 12,612 of record SNQJ01S0199482.1, on the reverse strand, counting down.
GGAAGATCTCATGGACGCATCAAAGTTTCTGTAAGTCTGAGATCTTAATGGTGAAAGTTTCGGAAGTTCAGAAACCCTAATTTCTGAAGGAGTACGCGAGCAACAGTGGGACAACTAGCATACATATGCGGGCTGCAATGATCCAGAGTGCGTACACACGCGGGATAAATGAAGAAAGAGTGCATACAATTGATGAAGTCGTGAAGATTTGAGTGTAAGTTGGTGCCAAGTTCTTGACGACTGAAGCAAGTTTCATATATGCATTCTATGGGCTCAGATCTACCATTGAAACTCTGGTATGGTTACATAGTTGTCTTGATGGATGCTCTTGCATGGTGAATGCTTAAGGAATTCTTGGTATGATTATGGTGATATGGTTATGTTGATTTATTTATAGAGTGAGAAACACTCTTATGTTTCAATACTGATATGATTTCCATAGTACATTGATTACTTAGGTTTAGTAGCATTCATATTGTATGGTTGGGGAGAATGAGTAAGTTGTTGGAGAGTATGGATGTGTTGTGATTGGTGATGGTTCAAATTGGATAGTGACAGACATAAGTGAATGTGATAGAAGGTTGTAGAGGATCTGAGTTTTTCCTTGGAGAGAAAACCCTAGTTGTTTAGAAGACACATGCAGGCTGTAGTACAGACAGGCTGCGTACATACATGACTTGTACTAATGGTAGGGTGCATACATACGCGTGTTGCACTACTAACAGGTCACGTACCTATTGACAGATTGGTATCTGTTGAGGATTGATTCCTCTTCTCAGTTGGTGCTGAGTTGTGTAAGTTGATTCTTGCATTATAGAGTTGGTGCTCTTGTGGAGTTGTAACTCTATTCAATTGTTGTTGATAACCCAGGGATTGTAGTCCATAATAAAAAGAAAATTGTACATACATCTTGTGTTCCTTGTGATGATGACTTATTGATGATATATGTTGCTGATATATGTTTTTGATGCATGTTCACATTTAACTGGTTATAAATGACAAAAATAAGTAATGAGTAAATGGTGATTGCTAAATAAGAAGTTTTGTGAAGGGGAGAAGTTTGAAAACAAGAATCACACTCATTCACCCCCTCCTCTAAGTATGGTTGGTGTGTCAAACAACAGAGATGTTACAGATCACCTGTGACCAGTTGACCTTGGAGAAGGAGGAGGAAAAAGAACGCGCTAACAAGCTAGAGTAGGGGCTAACAACGATATATGACCCTATTCCAGATAGCACACAAGCACTGGATACAAGTGCAGATGAAAAGATAAATATCTTTGCGCAGATGATTGAGGAATATAGGTAGGAGATCGAGGAGATGAAATAAAAAATTAACCCTACGACTCCTCCTGAGGTTCGAGAGAAAAAAGAACAACAAACCACACTCCAAATAGAGGAAATGGCAAGGGAAGCAAAGGAATTCCCAGAACTATTTGACAGAACTGCGCAAATTTGGACCACTTTGGAAGAGGATGAAAAGGTCCAACAATTAGACCAATAGAAGGAGAAAATCAATGATTTTGTGCAGGATTTGAAGCAGTAACAAAAAACCATGAGAATTATTGAGTTCTTGAAGGGCACCCAGGAAATAAATACCCTGCAGACAAAGTTAAAGACGGTGAAAATTAATAAGAAAGAAAGACAAGCCTAGTTGGAGCCCCTTTAGGATCAAGAGGCAAAGATAATTTCAAAGTTGGAGGAAGAGAATACAAGGATGGTGTAGGCACATTGAAAAATCACAACATTTCTACAAGAACAGATAACAACGCAGATAGTCGAGGCACTAACAGACAAAGCTGTGCAGGTGAAATAAAAAGGGAAGGAAGTAGCAGAAAAGTTCCACAACTTGGAGAAGGATGTACATGGAGAGCACACCACCTGAGTGGCTCAGGATGAGCCACATGTCAGTGTTGGGGGCCTTTTGGGTGTAGGCCTATTTTGGGAAGAAATTGTATTTTTGGAACATGACCATTTTTGGAGAGAAATATCTATTTTTGGAGCGCGTGCAACAGGTGGCAGGAAAGAAGCATGCAAAACAAGAAAGAAAATCAACATACAGGAGGAAAATCAATGTGGTGTGTATGCAGTTAAGCCTAACCATTTTAGGTTTAGGTTTTTTGACAAATATTCTAACGGCTATAAGAATATAGAGTAATATAAATGAGGACCTAGGAGGTCTAGGAAAAGGTCGGTCAGTTGATTATTGAGAGTTGGTTGGTTAGGAAGCTATTGATTTTACTAAGTTTTGCTATGGTTCTTGTGGTAAAGTCAAATTAAATAGTCTTTGAGGGTTAGGTCACGGGCTGAGGAGCATGGTGTGATCTAGTCAACGTCCTAGAAGGTACTTACCCTCATTTTGATTGTAATACTAAAATGTAATGCACATAGTGAACAGTAAAACTTTTTCTCTATGTGATTGTTAATGAATGATTTTATTATTATGTTAATCATTAACTCAAGAAGGAATGGTTAAAACTAGTTATAACAACATGCATGCCTAGGTTTAAAAATGAATAAATCCTAAAAGTAGATGAATGATTAATGATGATGATGCACAAGGAAAAGGACCTAGCCGCAATCACCACTCATTACTAGACTGCAAACACCTGAGTATTGCAGTCCCACATCTAAGTTATCTCAAGTGAGACTGCGTTGTGCACCCTATGTACAACGTTTCCTTCTGGTTTACTAGGAGGGCCGATAGTTTTGAAGGTTTTGTTGGAAACATATTTGGAATCAGAACCTGGGTCATCCTAAGTAACCAACACCCTGACTCTTTCTGTTGGCACAGGGGCAGACCTAGGGTTCAATGCTTAACAGTGCACCAACAAAACCCTGACTACCATCCCTTTCAGAAACACCTGTGAAGCAGGCGAAGTCTCACCCGAGGTAGAAGCAGGGGGGTTACAGGACACAGGTGTCTATAACCAAGTTGGGACACGATTATGTGATAAGATCACTTCACAAAAGATTCTGATAATGCTTAGGAAGCGAACATGCATTATTTTATTAACCTCATAAACACCGCAGAGCATAATCAAAGACAGATGAGTGAAATAACAACAAGTGATTATGCACCCTAAGAACTTAGCACTGTGAGTTAATTCTATCATTCATTTACCCTTTAACATAAGTAAAGTACTTAAGAAACAAATAATATATTCATTACACATCATAATCAAAGCATTAAGAAAATGCATAACAGAAATGACACTACACCAAGCAAACCATGAGACACCAGATATACGTGGTTCACCCCAGGGTGGGGATACATCCACAAATCGCTTCGCCTCTTTATTATTTGCCAAAATATTACATCTAGTCACTATTGTGCACTAAGCCACAAAGCCGAACATCGCACCAGACATGAGATCTACACACTAAGAACTAGATCCTCCTTCTTTACCTTCCAAAATTAGGACAAATACACAGAGCCAAAATCTCTTATCATGACACTTAGTACCTACCCCACACTGAGAATCACAAGCACTAAGTACAATCTACAAAATCATGATCGAGCACAAAGCCTCAACCACATACACTCCTTTGCACACAGAACTACTTCTTCTACAATACATTCCTCTTTACTTATACTTTACAAAATCTTACAATAAGGCCTAAACATGGGGAAAACCCATGGGTTGACATCCCATAAACCCATTACAAAACATAGAGGACCCCTTACTGGGTCCACATAAAACTAAAAATAGGTGAGATCCATGATCTCAGCTCCACCTGGGTGCTCCTACTTCGACCAACGTGTCGAAGTACAAAAGTGGGCCAAAACCTCCAAAACTGACCAACATTTCCCCAAAACTTGGTCGAGGGCCAACATGCCCCCAACACTCACTTGTGACTCATCCTGAGTCACTCAGGTCTGGACAATACTGATTCAAAATCCTCGATCCTAACTTGAGATGCCTCAACTTGTTGCCTCACCTAAGCCTCCTGATCAACGAGCTCCTGGACTGTCTGTTCTGTAACAGGCCCTTCTAGGCATTGTTCTATTGCTAAAACTACTTGATCTAACTATGAGCCCTGGCCATCGCTCTCCTCAAACACCTTTCAAGCTTCATCTTGCACATGTTGTAACTTCTATGTTACTTCCATCACCTTACCCTGGAGGGAAATGATCTCTTGTTGTACTGTGTGCTTCTCCTGGGATCTCTTCATCCTTTCCACTGCTGTGAGAAGCTTCATCTACACCTGTAATGAAAATGCTTGTTGTTGCGCCTCCTGTACCTGAGCCTCTAACTTCTTTAACTCTGGATCCTCAGTGAGGTATTCATACATCTGGGTGCTTCTGTCACTCAACCATTTACATGTCGAGGCAAGGGATTTTATACCTGCTACTGTGTTTTTGGTGGACTCCTTCCTCTGTTCATGCACCTCTTGCAGGGTGCTTGGCACTGGTCGGGCCTCCAGTTCATCTATCCTATCCTGAAACTATTGGAGGGTCTCTGCGAGATTCACTACTTGAGCTTCAACAAACTCTTGCTCCTCCTATACCAATCCTGGCACATAGCGACATGCTTTGCTTGCTGCTTCTTTGACCATGACCTTATCTGTGAGCAACTGCTCTTTTTCTTTCTATAGCTAGACTTCGCCAACTTTATTTTCCTCTTGAAACTCTGCTTTATCGCTTTCATAGGTAGCTACACTGTCCTGCAATTCTCATAATTGTACTAGGACTTCATCTTTCTCCTTTTGCAAGGATTCTTTAGCCTTCTCCTTCTCTTCTTGAGCTCTCTGGAATCGAGCTTATGTTGCATCAACAAGCCTTCTTAGCTGGGTTGCTCTTTTAGTGGTCATTTCTCTTTGTTACCTTCTGTATGACTTCAAACCTGTCTCCAATACTTAGACCTGTCCTGAAGGTATTCCTTTAAGGTTAACCTCAACATCCAAGTTCGGGCTATCCTATAGTGTTGTAGGGGTGGGAAACTTCATGCTATATTGGGGGAGGGTGATCCAAATTCTTGGTTCACCCTGTGGAGTTGGTTTGTCCCCCAAGTTTGCAGTCTGTGATGAGGAAAGCATAGATGACGCAGTAGGCATTGCGTGGACCAAGAGAAAAGCCTGTTGCACTTCCTTCAACTCCCTCTCAATCCTTTCATATAACTCCACTTGTTTCTCTTTGTATCTCTGCAACATGTCTTCAGAACAGGGATGATTTTAAGGATGGAAATTTATTTTAAAATGTAGAAACCTTGACGAATCTTACTAATCCTTCATATTCCAACTATAAAATGTTTGGTGATATTTTTGTAAAAATATTCAAATTTATAAGGATTTTATATAGTTTGTATAACATTTTGGCGATTTTTAAGGTAAAATAATTTTATCCTATAGAATTTGGGTGAATCATTTTTAGAATATAGAATATGTTTTTGGGAAAAACCTTATAAAATTAGCCCATGAGTGAAATTTATCCCCTAAAATCATCCATGCTTTAGAGGCATCCTCCATAGCTCCACCGACCAGACTAATGTCGTCTTCAGTGAGAGTGGCTTCCAACTGTGGCTTATTGGCGCACATTTTCTTCCTTGTTGAAGGTTTCTTCAGAGAAACTTTCCTCTTTTGTGGGTTCACTGTCACAATAGATGGATCTTCATGTGGTGGTGTGATAGTAGCTTCGCTTCCTCCTTTCTCTTCTTCTCCTTCATCTCCTCCTCCCTATCCTTCTTCTTCATCTTCTCCTCCTCTTGGCGAGCTAGACCCGCTATCTCCAGAAATTTCCTCTTCGTCCTCTTTGCCACTCTCTATGTCTTGGAATTCAACCTTCTTTTTTTCTTCCCTCTGCTTCTTCGTCCCACTAGACTATCCAACATGTTCAACTCGCGTAACCATCGGGCTTCCTATAGTATCAATGTCAAATAACTCTACAACGATGATAGGTACAAGAAATTCTTTTGGCCAATCCTTTATAATATGTTACATATCCGCATCTGTAAGCTTATAGTATGACTGCAATATTTCCTAGTGCTCATCTCTTCGCACAGTGATGTAAATGAAGTGGGGATTAGCGCAAAAATTCTCTATGGGCCGGTACTAATGCAGGGTACGCAGTTTCATATGAGGGAATGATTCAATGGAGACTTTCAACTGCTGATAATATCTGTGAAACATGACATTAGACTGCCACTACTTTGTCATGTCATTGGTATACCACAGGGTGGAAAACCGAGCAGCCAGGGGTTCCGTAGGTTCAATCTCTGGGAAAGNAGGAATTTTTCAAGCCACAAATGCAATCATTATGATCAACCAACTTTAGTGAAACTCATATCCTAGGTCCTGGGCTTCACATCAATATTTTTCTAACCCATTGACGAGGTAGTTCGCCCATTTCATCTGCAGGCCCTCCACACACTTTCATGCGAGGTCCACCACGAACCCAGTGACTTGTGTGGGGTGGTTCTTCCTCACTATCTTGCCATATAAGAGTTTATAAGAAAGGTTCACTATGCCATCCTGTATGGAGGCTACCCTGTAACCTCGCTTCCCCTTTTCTACCTCTCCATAGGCTTCTTTGATGCACTATGCTAAAGAACAGTCTAAGGTCTTCCCTGGGTAGAACTGTTGTGGGTCAGGACCCTTCAAACTTAAACCTTTGATCCAGTGGATCAGTGCAGGGTCCATAGTAATTCTTCTGTCAAGCCATATATATTCGCCATGATAGCACGACGAAAGGATTTTAATGCAAGTGTCAACCTCCTGGTGGGGGCCAAAAAGAGAAATATTCATTACACTTAATATGGTTGACTGCGCCAAACCCTTGATCCATGGTTGCAAGACGAGGTGAGGTTTCTTTCCAGTTGTCTTCATTAAGTAACAGTGAGGAGATAGCGTGGTGTAGTTCTTCCGGTCTCCTAAGTTGAAGTCACTGTGCTTCAACAACGGGATCTTCCCTAACTGACTCCCTACTATGCAAATTCCTTTCAAAATGTATGTAGTGAACACAGAGTACTCAAAATCGCGAGGGATACTTTCGTGGTTAACAATGTCGGCCAGAGGAAGAACATACTCAGGTAGGATCGATGGGATCTTCTTTGCGTTAGCCATATCACTACAGTTCTTGCTTCTTTGTTCAGTTACAGGGTTGATGTGGGTGGAAAGACGTCCAGTCGAAGGGGAAGCCTGCAGTCCCCTAGTCAACGACGCTTGAATACATTCAGATACAAGTCTTTCAACCATGAGTTTCCTAAGAACTTCCTCGATAGACTTCTCAAATTCGCTGGGCTCGTTCGACATTCTATCTTTTAACAGACAACGGATAGACAAATAGACAGGTGGGGTATACTTTCAGATAACGACAGGTAGCACAGTTCGATACTTGGATAGTTCTCGACTTAGCTCAGTCAGTCATGGGTAGAAAAAAGTGTTCCCAAGGCCACGATTGACGAGTTAAATAAGAGGGGCGTTGTGATGGATCTTCCAACAGATAGGAACTAGAGTTAAATGCTTCCATTAATGTAAATCTTAGTCGTTATGACACGGTCTCAACGTACAAAAGCAGTCTATAAACCCATAAATGTGTTTCCTAACCATTCTGGAGCATCATTCTAATGGTCGGGGTGCCTCCAACTGTTATATAAATTTTCCAGGGTGAAGTCCAAATATGTACAGACCTGTTGTTCCAGCGAGGTTCAAAACTTGCGACCCTGCCTCCTACGAGGTTCTAGTCTACGAAGTCTTCCATCTAGTTTCCTTAACTTATTGTAGCTTTTCCAACTTAGCCTTCTTTTTATCGATCTTCATTGCCTTCTTTCCTGTTATTTGAGTCTCTTTATCTATTTCTGGAATCCTCTTTTCCATTTTCATTCTTATCTTCCCCCGGTATAGTGGCTTCGCACTGTTGAGGTACCCTCAAAGGTTCTTAAGTTAATATCCCTTTTATTAACACTTCCTGAGTGGCCACACTTCTCTCTTGGATAGATAGGTCCTTCAAACCTTCTTGTATGCTTTCAACCTTGATAGCTAATTCTTTTTCTTTTTGTCCCTCCTGCATTGTTACTTTTCTCTGTTGCTTTGACTTATCCTCTCATTCTTCTCTTAGTTGGTCTATTTTCCTAGCTATGAGATCCATTAATTCTTTCTTTTTCTTTTCTGTAGCTTCTTCCTCTGATTTCCTTCTAATCTGATCCTTCTCAATCCAAGTATTACCTAACAAAAGTGGGAAAGGGGTGTTATCCTCAACAAACCTAATGACTTCAAATTCTTCTTCATTCGATGTTCCATGAACAATAATAGGTACAATTGTTACTCTTCCACATAAAGTTATCATCTCGCCCTTAAACAATCTTATCCTTCTTAAATAAGGTACCACGGTAGGCTTTCCCAAACTTCCCAAGTTTCTTCTATCATAATATTCACTTGTGTTTCTTCATCCAAGACTATACAGTCTATGTCAAAGTCTTTTATTCTTTCACTTATGCGTTGTTTTGCTTTCAAACTTTCTGGTAATCTGACATATTTATGAACATCCATTGTTTCTTCCAACTGTAATAACATAGTCTGAACTTCCTATGAACTTTTTTATTTATGACTTTCTAACATACCCTTCTTCTCTTGACTCTTTTAATAATTTTCTTGTCTTATGTCCGTCCCTTCAACTTTAGCAATAATCCTTGGACAATCCTCAACCTCATGACCAACAAACTTACAACAAAGACAAATAGGGCCTACCTCGGGGCATTCCTTATCAAGATGTCTCGACCTTTTGCAATTATAACACAAAGTCAATCCTCTTTTTCTCTTAAATGTTCCCCAATCTTTTCTGTACTACAGACTTCCCCTAGGACCATAATGCTAGACCTATAATTTGCAAAAATCTTTCTAGGTTCCTACATCCACTTATCAGTCCAAAAACTCTTTCTATGCATAGGAATAACACATATTTCTTCATTTCCATTAAATTTACTCAAATCAACTCTTTCTTTCAACTACGCCCTAGCCTTTAGACTAGGAAAAAATCTATTAAACATACTTAAATTCATGCTTTCAAAACAATTTTTTTTACTTATCTTTCTCTTACCAAAGCACAAAGTTTACCTCTTTTAGAATCCTACCTCTTTTCTTCATAACAACTCACTTTCTTTGCACAAAGCTTCGCAAGTCAAGTAGAGTATTGCGCACTTCAGTAGCAGACCTATGCACAGAGCTTTTCCTTTTCTTTACTTCAGTTCCCAAAAATCACAGTTTCAGGTCTGGGAAACGAAACCATTTGTTGGCACAGGGGCAGACCCAGGGTTCAACACTTAATAACGCACCAACAAAACCCTGACTATCATCCCTTTCGGCAACACCTGTGAAGCAGGAGAAGTCTCACCCAAGGTAGAATCAGGGGGGTTACAGGACGCAGGTGTCTGTAACCAGGTTGGGACACGATTATGTGATAAGAGCACTTCGCAGAAGATATTTAATGCTTAGGAAGTGAACATGCATTAGTTTATTAACCTCATAAACACTTCAAAGCATAATCAAAGATAGATAAGTGCAGTAACAACAAGTGATTATGAACCCTGAGAACTTAGCATTATTAGTTAAGTCTAGCATTCATTTACCCTTTAACATAAGTAAAGTACTTAAGAAACAAAGAATATATTCATTACACATCATAATCAAAGCACTAAGCAAATGCATAACAAAAATGACACTGCACCAAGCAAACCATGAGACACCAGATATACGTGGTTCACCTGAGGGTGGGGCTATGTCCACAAACCACTTCACCTCTTTATTATTCACCAAAATCTTACATCCAGTCACTCTTGTGCACTAAGCCACATAGTCAAACTTCGCACTAGACAGGAGATCTATGCACTAAGCACTAGATCCTCCTTATTTACCTTCCAAAATTAGGTCAAATGCATAGGGAACAAATCTCTTATCATGACACTTAGCACCTGCCCCACACTGAGCATCACAAGCACTAAGTACAATCTACAAAATCATAGTCGAGCACAAAGCCTCGACCACATACGTTCCTTTGCACATAGAACTACTGCTTCTACAATACATTCCTCTTTGCTTATACTTTACAAAATCTTACAATAAGGCCTAAACATGGGGAAAACCCATGAGCCGACATCCCATAAACCCGTTACAAAACCCAGAGGACCCCTTACTAGGTCCACATAACCCTTAAAATATGTGAGATCCACGATCTCAGCTCCGCCTGGGCGCTCCTACTTTGACCAACGTGTCAAAGTCCAAAAGTGGGCCAAAACCTCCAAAAATACCAAAGTTTCCCCAAAACTTGGTCGAGGGCCAACACTTTCCTATTACAATGTGCCTCAAACAATCCTGGTCCATTACATAAAAAAAATTTGTCCCTTTCATTTCTATCATTGATCTATGATGATCAATGATCAGAACTACTTCACAATGAAAACATACTCATGAGATGATTCACTACTCCTCCCTATCTAGACAATTTTACTGTGGCTTCATTATACACATGTAAATTTAGAGGTCCACACCCACATTGCAAACATAATCAAAATACACATGTAAATTTAGAGGTCCACACCCACATTGCAAACATAATCAAAATACATAAAATGACAAGAAATAAAGGATATAATTAACTCAGATCACACATGGCTTTCATTAAAATCGAGCTCAATAATACGTAATACGACCTCTCTGGGCCTGGTTGCTTCTCGGCCTGATCTACATTGTGTCACCTCTCCCTTTTAATGCCTAAAGGATTAAATATTTAATACAAATAGAGGGATCAAATCATCTTAGATCCAATCTATCCCTCAAAATATGATAACAACCCGCTTAATACAACAATTAAATAACAATACATAAACAACCTTATCATTTTACACAATTATTGAGGAAATCACGTCCTTCTCTTGCCACACTCCCCTTCTAGAAGGTTCAAGATTTCATTTTTTATTGGGGGGGGTTTATGCTCCTACATCAGAATCCTAGTGTATAAAATATTCATGATCTCTTGATCATGTGTTTTCAGTGATGCACCTAGTTCATCTTCAACCTATGGTCTTGTTTTTCCTCATGCATCTCCTCATGCTCAATGACAAGTTGCAACCAATCCTTTCTTTATAGAAAGCCTTCACACCTACTACCCAATACCTCATCAATATTTCTCTTGAGCTTGACCTTTTTGTATCACTAGTTCTCTCCTCTTATAACCATTTGAGCATCCTCTGCTCTTCTTTGGCTTCTTCATCTACCCACTCACATGCAACAAAACATTCCCTGCTTTGATACCACTTGACGAAGACCAATTTTGGAGTCCTTTGAATCGACTTTTTTTTACAGGTTCAATCATCAGACTTGTGAGTTATGGCCCACAAAATGGACTAAAATGTGTCCATGGAATCAACAAAACTCAAATAATTTCCTTGAAAAATGTATCTCGAGCTTGCAATGGAGTCCCTTCTTCGAATCTCAATCCATGAAGTTCATAGGAACTTCACCTTTATCACTTCATGCTATTTTTCATCCAAACATAAGCCACATACTCACTACCCATCATCCTCAACTCGAACACTCGATGTTTAATACACGTGGAACCGTCGCTTAAGAACCAGGGTTAATCGAGAGACTAGGCCCAAACTCTTTCCTATTATAATGTGCCTCAAACAATCCCATTCCATTATATAAAAATAATTTTTCACTTTCGTTTTCGATCATTGATCTATGATGATCAACAATTAGAAATGCTTTGTGATGAAAACATACTCACAGGACGATTCACTACTCCTCCATATCTACGCAATTTTATTGTGGCTTCATCATATGCATGTAAATTTAGAGTCTCGCACCCGCATTGCACATAGAATCAAAATAGACATAATGGAAAGAAACAAAGGATATATTTAACTCAAATCACTCATGGATTTCATTAAAATCAAGCTCAATAATACATAATACAACCTCTCTGGGCCTAGCCGCTACTCGACCTGATCTACATTATGTCACCTCTCCCTTTTAATGTCCAAAGGATTAAATATTTAAAACAAATAGAGGGATTAGATCATCTCAGATCCGATCTATCCCTTGAAATTTGCTAACAACCCGCTTAATACAGTAATTAAATAACAATACATAAACAACCTTATCATTTTACACAAATTTTGAGAAAATCATGTCCTTCTCTTGCCACGCTTTCCTTTTGGAAGGTTTAAGATTTCTATCTTGATTGGGGCGGTTTATGCTCCTGCATCACTACGTCTCATATTTCCTCAAGGAGATTTTATCTATGACAAATTGTTTTCTATAGATCTAGCGTTTCCTCTAAGGAGGTTTTTTTAAGAGGTTTTCATCATGGGAAATTTTTATTCTTTCTTTTTATTTTATTCTCTTTTTATTTTTTTCTTTTTGAGATGATCAATATGTTTTATGAGCATTTCTTCTTTCAATTAGACCAAGATAGTGTCCTTGAATCCTGTTTTCATACTCTTATTTCAATAGTGGTTTCTTCTAGAGTTTTGGTTTATATCCATTAACCAATAAAGGAACTTTCTCTTCATCAATTGTTTTTATTTTTATTGATCCATTATCATAACATGTGTCAATCTAGTAGGGTTCCAACCATCTTGTCCTTAGTTCACCCTTGAAAACATTGAATCTTGA
>SNQJ01S0199481.1:9987-27056 GCA_010110895.2 Picea sitchensis | reverse complement strand
GGAAAAGTTCTCAAGGGGATTTCAATTTTGGCCTCTAAAGAAGGAAATTTTAGATGGTTCATCATATTTGTACATTTGAAGAAACCTTTTTACATAGTGATTAACTACTTTGTTTGCTCATTCCTTTGAGGGTGATAGGTAGTGTAATGAAAGTATTCTTTACTATTTTGAATAGTTGTTTCATAAATATATGAACTTAGAATCTTTGTTGCTAACGATAAGGTTAGAGAGTCCATGAATCTTATAGGCTTTCTCGAAGAATAAATCAACAACCTTAGAGGCTTCAATTTGGTAGTCAAAGAGAGGAAATGTATATACTTGGTTAAATAATTGGCTACCCCAAAGAAAGTATGTTCACCTTCAAAAAGTGCTAAACACCCAAGGAAAGGACTTCCACATAATGAGGATAGCTACCCTAGATCTAGTGCCTTGTGATCTTCGGAGGGAAATGTTGACCTATTGCTCATGAAAAATGGTTCCTAAGCTGATTTAGGGGTTGATTTTAATTCACCAAATACCCATTTTATGACATTAGTGTTTTTACTCCTAAACCCAATTTCACCCCAAGTGTATTCAGTGAAGGTGGGTGGAAAATCCAAGAGACTTTCTTTGGAATGAGTTATTACCTTTAAGAGATTAAAAAAGAGGAAGCTTTCCTCAAGTGAGGGTGTTGGATTCTTGTACATGGTTGTCTTGAGAAAGAGAATTGTTTGGATTTGTGATTTGATGGGAGTAATGTGAAAGTTGCTCTAGTGTTGTTTGAGTATGTAGAGGAGGTTGGGGGTATACCTGACCTCAATGGGTACTAATGCCCACTATTTGAGTCTGGCAATGATGGCTAAAGGCATCTGCACCACACAATTGTTGTTCAGTTGGATTTCAGACTCATTGCTTTGATTAATTGGGAATAATGAGTTGATTTGAGTGGAGTACAAATTGAGTTGTTGACCCACCCAAATTCTAATTGATATTAATAATCCTTTCTTGGGGGAAATCAATTGGTTTCAAGGGTTGTATTGGTTGGGTGGAAAATCAACCCTTTGGTGCAATTTCTCCTTCATTGGCACTCTACATTGGAGAATTGATTTTGACTAGGAGCTAGTTGTTAGCAAGGCGTAAGGGTACATGTATGTAATGATTCCCTTTCTCATTATATCATTGGTTTGTGTGATAAAATTATACAGAATCTACTTATTCCTATTTTTTTATTAGGGATGGAGCTACACTAGAGAGGAACAAGGTAAGGGAAGGTTTCCACCTTATTGCATATTTCCCTTCAAAGAGTGGTAAACATGTAATGAAGTCCACATATACTTCTTCCTATCTTTGACCGGGGATGGAATTATGTTGGAGAGGTCTAAGATAATGAAAGGTTTCTACATTGTTGCATTAACCAATTTCAAAATCTCTGACACACTACAAAATAATGGACTTCATTTTCTACTATTCAAAGCCATAAACATTCTTGTAAGTTTGGTGGAAAAACCTTACATGACTCGTTGATGAAGACACATGGCTATGTTGAATACCTAGTTATATAAGAGGAGATCCATGACATAAATATATGTAATTCTTAAATAGGATGATGTCATTATTGATAGTCCAAAACTAGTTCTTATTTCCATTAATAATGTACTGTTAAAGTTGAAGCATATTAGGAAGGAGCTCTTGTATCCAAGATGGAGTTGAAGGTGGTGGTTCAACCTATTGAGATAAAACATCAACAACAATAGTCACTTTACCCTTATTATAGATGATTTCAACGTCATGACACTTGAAGGTGATATATCCATTTATGTTTCTCCTATGATAGGATTTGAAGTTGACTTAGGTGGTAAGTTTTAATTAATAACTTATTACCAATGAAGAATGGGCACGACTTGGCCATGGCATGAACTATGGACGGCATATTTTTATTGTATGTTATCATTTTATTTTTTGCTTTCAAAGGCAATGATTCTATCATATTGTGAGAGCATTGTACCAAGTCCAAACTTAGAAGAATCACACTCAATGATGAAGTGTCAGGTGAAATTAGGAGTATCAAGCAGTGGAATTGAAGCAAGGGATTCCTTCACACTATGAAAATATACTTGTGCCTCAACGAACTAGTGAAGGCATCATTCTTGGTTCAATTAGTGAGTAGATTAACAATAACAATTTTTTTTGGTACAAATATGTGGTAGAACCTTGTGAAGCCCAAAAATCTTTGAAGCTTCTTCAAGGTTGTAGGCATTGACCACTCTTAAATGGATTGAATCTTTTTGGAATAAGAGTAAATAATCTTTGCATATATAATATGGCCAAGATTCCCTATGGGACTTTGGGCAATCTTACACTTAGATTATTTTTCATAAAACTTAAGATTGCTCTAAGAAGTATCTACTATATATATATATATAGGGATACCAGTAAAGAATACCTAACAAATTTGTGGAGATTCTTGACACTTTATTCATTAAGTCTTGAAATCTAGTATGAGAATTATTGACAGCGACCCACCAGGTCTATTTCCCACATGTGTAGAGTTATAAGTAAACTCTACAACAACTCCAAGCTCGAGCTACTCTCAATTTCATTATATAGGCCCAATTCCCTCTGTTACAAAGATTTGTAATTCTCCGTTTTCACACCATGCTCTATTGGTGCTTATTTATAGCGCTCAAAACTCGGGCTCCTATCCTCCTCGTCACCAACTGTTAGAATTTCACGCTTAAAACCAAGCACCTTTCTTTAGTATGGCGCTAAGCGCTTTCATCAACACAAACAAATGCTGGTTACTTGGTGCTTATTGCATTAATAACTTAAGCCTTGGTACTGATACTCATCACGACCAATGGTTGTGACTAGGTGCTTATCTTTTCCAAAATTGTGCACCATAACCATGTTCTTATACTTCCAGCACTTTGCCGATACATGTTCAACCTTCTAGTTCCGCTATGCACTCTGATGGTCATTGATCTGTGCTCTTCCATAGATGAATGCCACGTATAGAGGTCCCAAGACGTTGGGACTTCACGCCCTTCTCAACAACCCAAAACTCCTAAAATTCCCGGTTCGCAATGACCTGGACCGTTGATCCCGCTGGTGATCAACGATCACGATCTCCTCCTATGCAATATCGTTAAAAGATGGATCACCATTGATATGGATTGAAGATTCATTCTGGACCATTGATTATATTTAAACTCATGATGTGGGCCACCATGGAACTTTGATTAGTCCAGAAACTTGCTTCCACGTGTCGTCCCCTTGCATGGGCTCTGACGTCATCCTAACGTATCTCGATCTCGACAGGGACCGTCGATCTATGGAATCAATATTTAATCTTCATCGTCAATCAACATTCAAAGTCCTGCCACATAAACCATATATCGTGGGACCTGGCTTCCACGTGTCACTTCCTAAATGGAGTTCTTACGTAAGCGTGACATTTATCGTCATCGAGACCTCAAAATTTTTTAGACTTTTCATCAACCAAAAAATCTCGCGGTCCAAGATACGTGATGATCTGGACCGTTGATCTTGCTAGTGATCAACGATCACGATTCCACCACCTATAAGTCTAGGCTATGGGATTTGGACCATCAATATGGTAACTTTATCCCATATATAATATGAGTCATTGATCTCTTCTAAACATATATTAGTTTCCTTTCCTTTAACTTCCTTACACCTTATAATCCTTGATACACTGTCGTCCGTCAATCTACCTCTGGATTTGATGGTTAGCCCTGTTTTCGTCACTGGATTGTCGGGACTTTTACAAAGTCCTTCTAAATTTGATCCAATGGTTAGGACTTAATTGACCTTGATCCAACGGTCGTAAATGACCCTCCTTCTTCGGTCTCATTTGACACAATTTTGATCGTTTATCCTTATCATTGATCAATGATCGACGATTATCATTAGATCTCAGATTATTTCTGAAATAACGTAGAGTATAATCTGCACACACAGTTGCTCTGGCCTGATTCAATGAACGCTCTCATGTTGGTTCAACTTCCGATTCCACCTTGCTTGATGTCAATCCGATCCAATCGATACTTCATTATGTGATTGAGGTTCTTAACATCTTTGAACCTGTACCTACGCACACAACAATTTAACAGAGTCTGATCTAGACTTCACAACACAAGAACATTAATATATTAGAAAGACATCCAACTCCACATTTAACACAGAGTGATAATGAAATGATGATTTTATTAATGAATCTATGTACAAAAGGACTATCTGCCTTTCTCGCTTGATTTACATTCTATTGGCCTCTGTGTTGGCCGATGGCCACACTCACTCTCTTCTATCCCACTCTGTCTCTACACACACATTCCTTAATCATCTCTTAATTCCTGAAGGCTTAAAAAATATACAACACAGGGCTGAAACCTAAATTCATTTTAGATACTACTTAGACTCCACAAAATTTTCAAGGATCTATCAGATCCACAATATCCTCAAGAGATCACTCTAATATATCTTCTAGACCACACAAATCTCAAGATCTACTATCATAGGAAGATTCATTTACATTTAACCAAAATCAATTAAACAAACCCTATCCTATGCATTCCTTTTGGAATTTCAATAAAACATAGGAATTTATAATAATAACAAGTTAGGGAACCAACTCCCTTGGTAAATTCATAGACCCCCTAGGTATATTCAACAAGGTATGTTTTGGAGGCAAAAATGCTCATGCATCAGACTCCCATGGTTAAAATTTTCATGATCTCCTGATCATGTGTTGTCATTTGTTGAAGTCCTCCTAGATCCCAAACCTTATGTTGTTTTTGTCCACTTGCCTTGTTTCCTTGCTGTTGTATTGTTGTTGTCTACAACCATCCTGAATCCCAAACTTTATTTTGTTGCTGTGCAAACTCCCTATTGATGAAATATCTCTTAACCAACTACAATTTAAGGTTGATTACCTTCTTCATCTCATGGTATCTCCATTTGGACCTCTTCATCATCAGTTTCCACAATTCATCAATTTCAATGTCCATCTGTGTCCTTTATTATCTCCATCCTTCGTATGGACTCCACATGGTTGCTACCATCTCTTTTACAGTTTATTGGTCATGCCTTGTAGGTTCATGCACCTTGATGTCTTCCGAGACAACTATTTCTTCTTCCAGTTCTAATTTTTCACGCTAAATGTGCACTTTTTGATTCACTAACTTCTTTTCCAAGAATTCCAACTCCTCATACAAATCAGTAAAATTAACTTGAACTAAATTTGTAAACTATGTGCAATATTCATCACCTGCGTCCTCTGCCAAACATTCCTCTAAGAGCTCTATTTCCTCTTCTTCTGCCACAAGACTATCACCCATCATTCCATTCATTGGAATCTTCTTGGTTATGCCTTCATCATGCTTCTCTTAATCTTTGTCCCTATTTTGGCTATCTTCATAACCTGCATACACACACCAATGATTAGTTTCAAACCCATGAGACTCCTGAGTCTCATCTGACATAATATCCTCATGTTGGTATGAACATCTCATTAGAATCCCACCATCAACATCTGCTCCTTCAACAACTTCATTCACAAGTTGTGTTTTACTCTAGCTCCTTTCTTGAGATGACATTGTCTCATCTTCCTTCATAACAAAATTCTGAATCTATTTTTCCTCTATGATTTTAGAAAGCATGTCTTCACCATCATCAACATTTATGATAGTTCCAGATGACTGTCCATCTTCCTCCTCTGTACAACATGTAAACATACACAATTTATTAGTTTTAAAAACATAAGACTCCATGGTCTCATTTGAGGTTCACTGCTAGAATCATCCTCAAATGCTACTATGAACTTTCCACACAGTCCATAAGACTCTCAACATGTCTCCTTTTAGCATCTCCATCATCATCCTCTCCAAGGAATTATCCTTTCTCAGGTTCACAAAAGTGAACTCCTTCTTCCATCATTGTCCTCTGTCTAAACTCAGCTGCTCTGAGTTTCCCTTCCTTCAATGAAGCACTCAGTCTGTGCCTCCTCTTCTCCTTCATCTTTTCCTCTATCCCGAGGGAAAAAATCATCCTATGCATCAATTTCCTCCTGAACAAATGCACAATAGGACACTTGACCTTTTTCCTCACATTCCAACCTCTCCTCTAGTCTTCATTACTTTCATGTAGCAACTTTTTAATTATATCGAGTCTCTCCTTTACCTCAGTAATTTCTCTGTCTAACTCCTCTTGGTTCATCCTTCTGTCAACTACTTTGGAATCCTCTCTCCTCTTTTTGTGGCTTCTCTCTGAACCTATGTCATGACTATCAATAGTCATATCCATCTTGTCCCTTTGTGAGCTTCTCCTTGCCCACTGTGAACTACATCAAGCCTCCTCTATAGAAAGTCTCTACATCTTGCCATTCAATACCTCATCAAGCTTCATGAGATTGACCTATTAGAATCCTTCTAGTTCTCTCCTATGGAACCTTCTAAGAACTCCTCTACTCTTCTCTAGCTTCTGCACCTACTCACTCTCCTATGAGAACTTTCATTGTTCTCCTTACTTCCAATTCTCTATTGGAATTATTTACAACACTCCTTGTTGCAAGGTTCCGCGACAATCTTCTCTTCTTCTTTAAGAACCTTATCTGATGTTCATCCTTTATCACAACTTCTTTGTTTTCATGGTTGTTACCATTTTATTTCTCTAGATGTTGCTACCTGCAAACAAAAATATACCTTTACTAGAGTTAATTATAAAACATCAAATCAATATCTGCAAGATCTGTTCTGAGATCTTGTCTTCTTAGCATATCTTCTCATCTCAGCTTCTTAGGTTGAAATGATCTCAGTGCTGCAGAAATTCCCAAATGTAAATATATATCCAATTCTTTTTTCTGCAATTGCAAGTTTTGAAAATTCCCTTTTTCTCAATCTCAGAGCAAAGATGTGCTCTGATACCAATTGATAGTGTCCCACCAGGTCTATTTCCCACATGTGTAGAGTTATAAGTAAACTATGTAGAAAATCCAAGCTCAAGCTGCTCTCAATTTCATTATATGAGCCCAATTCCCTCTATTACAGAGCTCTGTAATTCTTTGTTATCACACCATGATCTATCGACGCTTATTTACAATGCTCAAAACATGGGCGCCTATCCTCCTTGTGACCAACTGTTAGAACCCTACACTTAAAACCAAGTGCCTTTCTTTAGTTTGGTGCTAAGCCCTTTCATCAACACGACGAGATGCTAATGACTTGGTGCTTATTCCCTTAAGAACTTAAGCCTTGGTAGTAATACTCCTCATGACCAATGGATGTGACCAAGTGCTTACATTTTCCAAAACCATATGCCATAACCCTGTGCGTATACTTCTATCACTTTGTTGATACACGTTAAACCTTGTTCCTAGATCTCCTATTCCAATCAATGGTTGGGTATTCTAGTTCCGCTACACACTTTGATGGTCGTTGATCTATGATCTTCCACGAATGACTTCCATGTATAGCGTGTTGACGATTAAAATCACAACGAGGATTTTCCCCGCAAAGTATTTCTAAAAGCCTATTATTATAAGCTAATGATACATATATAATACTAACAAATGGGACCCCCTTGTAGATTGGAGGATCACATGAGTTTCTTATTTGATTTTTATGCTGTTGTTCGACACTACTTACTGGGTCCTACATGATGAATGATGAAGTATTGGTTCTATTTGCGACAAATGACAGATGAATAATGCATGCTATGTATGGGTTTAGTTACTCTAAAATCTCAATTCCATGTCATGATGACTTATGTGAAATGTTATTACAGTTCTATTGGCGCCATGATCTATTACATGTTACACCTGCACAAAACACATGTTAGTCATGACAAAAGATAAAAGAAATATGGAATAAATCTAAGGAGAAGAAACTAAACTATGTTATACTATGCTACACTGTATGCATTAGAAAATTAAAAGGGTTGATGTTAGTCCTAACTAGCAATGTTAGTGGATATACGATATATTGAGTTATATGAAGGCACATTTGATATGCGTTATGGTATGTTTGGAAATGGTTAATGTGATATAGGGTGGCACACTTGGCAAGTAATGTATGTTAATTTCGATGCATGGATTAATTGATGGCTCACTGGCGTGTACTAAGTAACTGAATGAGTGGAGGATGGAAGCGACGTGCATTTACTGCACGTCACTCCATATCTCTCCCACTGGCTGTCACCCTAGCTTGGCTATTGTTCTATTGTTGTTCGTTGTGGTTAAACTCTGATTTTCAGGAAAGGGAATAACTGCTCGACCAAGCTCATGTTTTTAAGGATTTTTGGTTACAGGTATGTCTTTTCCACCATCCATGAACTCGCTCTGGTTATGAAATAGATATTGGATCGGTGATGTATTGGTTTGTGCTTTTCTTGAGACTGGAAACTATGTAAAATTGTGATATTTCTCCGGAATGGTTGGTTGTGTGTATTCATTGTAAATGAAAAAAATGGATAGTTGAAGTCACAATTTTATTAATGATTCTGTGTGGTGGAAGCCATGAAGTCTCTCTGTTGTCTTATGGGCTTTGGTTGAAGGGTTTCATTCAGTTCATACTTGTTGTCCGTCTCCACACAATTCTTGTAAACTTACCAGTTGTATTTGGTGTTATGGGGTTGTTGTGTTTGATTTTGAACCACCTTGGGTCACTGCATATCGTTTTCACCTAGTCGTGGGCTCATTTATATTGTTGGTGTCTGCGTAGTGGGTTATGATGGCTACTATGTCAAGAGGCTTTCTTTAGGAGTGGTTTCTATTTCATGGCTATGCTTTTTCAACATTATTGTTTTTTTGGGGAAAACCGCAAGGGTTATGCCCTGCGTGTTCTCGGTGTTATTTATTGGCCAGTGAGGAACCTCTACTCATCTGTTCATAATCTCTCCTTCCTGGTGTGAACTGTCACCCATATTGCAAACAAATGGTTATGTGGCCTGTTTTTCCACCGTGTTATATCGAAGGGTTCTCCTCTACAGTTGGTGTGGTTGACTCCAATCTCCTTGTGTTGGTTCCACCGAGCGAACCATTGATTACTCAGAGCCCACCCTTGATTACTTTAAGCCCAATTTTGATAAATGAACTAGTTATTTACGATCGGGCACATGGTTGACTGTTATGAGTTGGTGGAGTATCGCCGACAGTGGTTTTTATGATTGGTGTATAATTGTTGTATTCTTTTATTGTGGCAATTGATTCGATAGTTCAACATGATTTAAATTGGTTGATTTGAGAAATGGATTTGGGCATACAATTGATGTCTCCTTGTATTGGATTGATAACTCAACATCATTTGATATTTTTATTCGGAGTAATTAGACATGTACAGTTACATAAATTCTCTTGCGTTTTGAATGGTCTTTGTGTTCCTACAACATCATATAAGTTGAAATGATGGTTGTTGTTACTATGTATTTAAATTGCCAATTGGGATTATTGCAATTTGAAATATTGATTATTGTGTTTTGGCTGTCCACTGTGTATGTTGGATGGATATCATGCACCATATTGTTGATTGCATCATCAAAGATGGGCACGGGTTCTATAACAATATGGTTTCATTGCAATTTAATTGAGGAATGGAATTGAGCACTATTTTAAAATAACTTGTGTCTGTTTTTTATTTGAAAGATTAATTTATGAAAATGGTTGATGGTTTGGATGCTGAACAAAGTCGATACAAATGACTGTGTGTTCATTGGAATCGTGTTAAATGTTAAAAATAAGAAGTGAGAGGAAACCTAATTCTTGTACAGGTTGTTTTGGAAGGCATATTATTTTGAGTATGATGACACTATGATTAATTGCAAGTGTTAAGGATTTAAATGTGAACAGTGAGAAAGTTTAACACACAGTAATGGTTGAATTATACATAGAAATTGTTTAATTGATCACAAAAACTATTTGGTTAGTGTTGGATCCTTTGCATTAAATACATAATTTTTTATGGATTACTTAATTGGTTTTATGAATATTATCTGCTCTTTTCCCCTAACATTATTTCACTTTTCGCTAATTACAATCCCCTCGCCTTCCCACATTCATTACTCACTCTCTGTTCCTAAAATTTAATTACAGTTAAGAGGAACTCCGTAGTATGACAGTTTAAGATGGATTACAATGACATGTTCTTTGGTTTATATTACAGTTGATTTTTTGTCGTCTATGAGTGGTAATCGTGATATTTTCCCCCTCATTTTAACATTTTTTTTTCGCTCAATACAACCCCTCGCATATCCCAGAACCTTTTCTCACCCCCTTCTCATTGACAACGATTAAACAATTTGTATGGATTGGATTGCATGAGTCTAATATGTTGCTGAGCCAAAATTTATTTCATATTTTAAAAAGAGTTTTCATGTATGGTTGCTAAAGAAACTATTTGCTAATCAATTATGCATACATGAATGAGATTTTTTTAGCTTGGGTAGCCATGACAGAGGTAACCGAGGAAGAGGTAATTGGAATAGGGGCCCTAGAAGGCCAAGATTCTCCATACACTTTGATGCTGACTCGCAAGAGTTAGGACAACTATTTTAAGCTGGGTTTTTAAACTAGATTGGGAAAGGAGTATTCCAAACTAGGCCTGAAAGGCCTCCCTTCCAATCCCCACAGGCCCTTGGTGTCCCCGTGCATCATCATGTCTCACTGCAGCTTGAAGTTCCCGAGAATGACAGATGGCAAGAGATTGTCCACCCGGTAGTCTCCCATCCTCATGGTTGGCCTAACTTGTCTTTACCTGCTCCCCCTCCTATCAATCAAGTTGTCCAAGATGCCCCTGTCCACTCACTAGTTAAGTCTTCCCATGAAAGTAAAAGGTTGAAAACCGAGGCCCACCATGATCCTGACAAAGGAAAAACTATTGATGCCCCTTCCTCACCCTCCAATGGCTCTGATAAATCCGTGTCCTCCTGAATGCATTTGAGGGATGATTGCTCTCACGTGATCAACGATATTAGGCCTAAAGGCTCAACACACCCAAGGAAAATTCACAGAGATCAAAAGGTGACATCAACAACAAGGGAAGGATTGCATCTCATAGTGGAAAATATGGATTTTAAGTTTTTATTTATTAATTATTGAGAACAATTGACTTCTAAATTTTTTGGACAACATACTATTTTTGGACATATGAGTAATATATTTTGGAAATAATTTCAAATATCATTGAGATAAATTTTCAAATATGAATGTGATGATGGGAGTCACAAGGAGGGATGTTTTTTTTAATTAACTAGTTGTGTTATGATTGTTAAAAGCTAAAGGGAGTCACAAGGGGTCCCACCTACTAGTTATTATTTATTTAAAAAATATTTATTATTATTTATTACTTCCCCCCCTAACTAAAAGTTGGTTGAGTTTTAGTTAACTTAACTAATGAAGTAGTTCAACTACTTCAACCAATTCTAATTTGCTTAAAGGCAAAAGGAAAGGGAGGAAAAAGGAGATATAGAAGGAGAAGCATACTAAGGTTTTCTCTTTGAGTTTTTGTTGAGATAATTTAGTTTTCATTCATTCCTTAATTCATTAGAAGCCTAATTCTTTTTTATGATAGCAGGGTCCTATTGTAGACAACAAGATTCAGGGTTGAATTACATCATTCAGACACTTGTTTTCCAGAGGTGCTGATCTATCTTTGATAGTCTGTGTAGACTTGTTTGTTTGTGAATTAGTTTTCATGACTGACAAAGGCTATTGTGCATAGTCTAGTGGGAGAGAATCTGTGGAAAGTTGATCCAGCTTTTCAAGTTCAGTTTTTTGATTTTTTGTCAGAAGTTCTTTTGTATGTTTCATCGGGGATGTCTAAGTTTGACTTTGGTCCAAAACTTCCTCAGGAAATTTTGTAAAAAGAATGATTCTTTGATGAATTGGAATGGAATAAATGATTGATTTATGTCTCATCTGTTCTAATTATTGACTCAGTGCCTTCGCTTCTGTCTCTATATTTATTTTAGCATCTGATATGTTCAGAAAATTACATAAATAATGAATTTTTCAGCAAGCTTATATTTATAAAAAAACCAGCCTAAGCACTTGTAAACAATACTTGTGAGTTAGAATACCAATTTTGATGGCTATAAATCTAGGGTGATATTCTCGTATATCTTGTTTTAGCCAAGCAAGATATGAAAATGCTTGAGTAAGATCATTTCATATCATTTCCTCAACATTTATTTGGCGACCATACTAGGGATATGTTCAATATCTCTCTGGTTAATTTTTATGCTTGATTAGCATCAGATACATCTATTTTTCTGATATTGATTATTTGTCTGTTTTATTTCTTAATAACTGTGCATGTTGCAAGGAAACCCAATATTGAGCCCGGTCTTCAAGATCAGACCAACATTGCTTTGAATTTGTTCAACACCATTTTAGATGCTACCAATACTCATGCTAAGCTTAATCATTCATGGACAACAATTGAACGAGATATTAGTTCCCAAGAACGTTGAGAAGCTAGACGTAGACAACCTAGAAATCAACAGTAACCTTCTTGTTCCTTCAGTTTGGTCTTACTTTCATGTCCTTAGACTCTTGTGTTTCTAGAAGAAGAAGAGGCTTATTATCTAAAATTAATCCTATTGCTAAAATAGGAAGAAGGAACGTTGTGTTGTCAACCCAACAATGTGCTCTAAGGATAACTTTATCTGATTCATCCAATTCATCTTTCTCTCCCTCACCTATCATCCAGAAGATGGCATCTAGTGCTGGCTCTGGTGGCACTGGAAGTGCTTCCTCCTCTCAGTCTTCATCTTCGTCAGTGATTGGTAGCTTATATATCCATCATATCCCTGTTCAATCTACCACAAATCCCACCAAAGTCATTAAAAAGTATGAGTGTTTCCAGTTTGAAGAAGACACCACAAACTAGAACTCTTAACCTAGAAATTGCTACTCGTCCACTCCTAAATTCAAATACCATCTCCCTAGGTTTTCAGGAAATAACACTGTCACTACAAATGAACACCTGGTGGCATTTTCTAATTCTTGTCACAACATAGGAGCAAATGACAACGATACTTGCATGCACTTATTCGTCAATTCCTTGGAAGGAAAGGCTACGACCGATTTCTTTGACCTTCCTCCTAAGATTATGTCCACTTGGGAGGAGTTAGTATATTGGTTTAGATCCAGCTATGGGAAATCTAAAAGCCTAGCTGAGTAGTTATAGGAGTACAATAACATCGCCTATAAGGATGGCGAAACCATCAAGTCCTTCAACTTGCGTTTCACTAAGCTATACAATCAAATCCATGAACTCATTCGACCTCAGAACAAAGATTCTTTCTTGCATTACTACAATGCATTACCTTCCCCCTATCGTCATAGGCTTGAGGAAAAATCCATTGATAACCTCGGTTCCGCTCTGCACACCTATTTAGAGTATGAAGAACAACTCGAAAGAACATGTATTCCCCAGGGATAATTGGTTAAACAGACAGACATGTACGCCCTCTTACAACTAGTACAAGATATGAATAATCATATGATAACATAAGAGCGAAAGGGAAATGTCTCCCCTCTAACCCTTGGAGCTTCATCTTCTTCTGCACCCCCCTTTAGAAACCCAATTGAAAATAATTTTCAGCCCAAGGCTATCTTGCCTCGAAGTTGGTGTAACTTTTGTGAGGAACACCACGAGGAAGCCACATGTGAGGTAGGGAAGAGTGCTAGAGATAATATCTTTGGTAAAATACTAGAAACTACCATCGTTGTCCTAGATTTTGCAGATCCAGAGGATGTCATGATCATCAATACTAGGAACAAATACTATGCTCCCAAAGGAAAATATGATCCTCCCCACAATTCTTCTAGCCCAAGCTCATCATCACCAACTGCTACGGTTCAGGTTCCTGACAGTCAAGGAACAATTTATCCTCTCCCCTCTTCCAAATACAATATTATGAATCAGTTGGCCAACGCCAAAGCAGATGCCACCCTCTTGGACATGGTTGTCGTCCCTGAACAACATAAGAATCTTAAACAATTCATGGAAGGAAAATATTTCATTGTAGCCAACCTCTCTGAAGAGGTGAATGAAGAGGATTCATCTATAAATAAAGTAGGTGTACATAACTTTAGATACCTTGTAAAAAATCCCCCTTTTTATATTTCTATAAAGATTATGTATAAAATCGCCCATTGTTGCCTCATTGATGGCGGTTTGGGCCCAAGTGTGTTGTCAAAGATTATTATGGAAGATCTAGGCTTGTCTTGTACAAATGAAAATGCCAGAAGCATTCTCTCCTATAATAGTCTACAACAAATGACCATAGGTGAGATTAAACATGTGACCTTAATTTTGTGCGCACACCCTGAAATAAGGACAACCCTTAGTATTCAGGTAATTGATATGCCAGTAAGAAATTACTCAATCATCTTGGGAATATATTGGCAAGCTTTAACCGGTGGATACCTCTCACTCGACGGAACACATTTATCCGTTCCTTGGAGTGGTAAAAACATTATAGTCCTTAGAGAGGGAAGGATTTCACCTTAGATGGAGAGCATCCCACAACCTAATGTAAACTATATCGAAGAGGACCTATGAGTGTATTCCATCTTTTCTGAGGAGGATAACATTCCCTTGGAACAAATTGATTTAGATGATGGTATGTGGCACATGCACTTTGATGGTTCATGCTCTAATGAAGGTAACAAAGCTGGAATTATCTTGATTACTCATGTGAGAAAAATCCATGAATTTTCTTATAGGTTGGAGTTTGCTTGCATGAACAATGCCACTGAATTCAAAGCTTTATTATTAGGCATTGAAAAAGCCTATAATCTTGGCTGTGGTCACCTTTTAGTTTTTGGGTTTCTAAGCTTGTTGTGAACCTTGTACGTAAGATTTACTCCCCTAGCAACAAGTTGATGAAACGATACACCCAAATTGTTTGGGAACTTATCTCAAACCTATTATCTTTCAACATCACTCATGTTAAGAGGGTCTTGAACTCAATGTCTGATCGGTTAGCCATTTTTGCAGCCTCTCCTAATCGACAACTTCTGCCACATAGACCTGATTGTACTTTTCAATCTCTATATCATCCATGTATACTTGACAATATAGAATCTTGGCAGGTCTTCCCTAACGATGAGAGCATTTGTGCTTTCATTCAAAATGAACCTTTTAAGCCCAAGGAAATTATATCCATAGAAGATAACAAGATTCCTAAAGGCTTGAATCCTCTAGAGAGTTTGTTTTCATCAAGTGATGTAGGCAATAAAGAGAAACAAAAATAAGAGGAGTCGAAAAGGAAGGTGGGTGAAACCATCTCCTTGAACATTGGGACACCCGAGTCTCCAAAGAATGTTAAAATAGGTGTGCGATGTTTTGATGGTAAAGAAATGAAGTTTGCCGAGCTACTTGGCGAATTTCAAGATGTTTTTGCTTGGTCTTACAAGGATCTTCGTGGTTTTGATCCTGGTCATATACAACATGCCATTTCCATCAAGGAAGGCATAAAACCAGGTAGGAAAAAACAAAACCTGTCAACCCTGTATTGGAAGCAACTATTCGAAGGAAGTTGGAAAAATTATTGAAGGTTGGAATCACCTTTCCGGACAAGTACCTTGAATGGGTTTCCAAATTGGTTCCTATTCTGAAAGTCACTAATCATATTAGCTTCTGCATTAATTTTCGCACATTCAATTAGGCTATTATGAAAGATCCCTTCCCTTCCCCTAATATGGAAATGATTCTGCAACAAGTTGTAAAGTTGCAGATGATGCCCTTACTTGACAATTTTTCTGGTTATAGTCAAATCAAGGTAAAAGGGGAAGAGGAATATAAAACCACCTTTATCACTAATTGGGGTACTGTGACTTATGAACATATGTTTTTTGGCTTACCTGATGCAAGTACCACTTTTAAAAGATCTATACAAATAACTCTTGACGAATTGATCAATATTCATATCTATCTTGATGATATAATTGTATACGTTAAAGGGTTGTTAATTACCTCAGAGTTTCAAGTGTTATTTCAGGGTCCTTTCAATATCGCTTTTGTCCTAGGTACTAATTCTTACATTCTAAAAGATTTACAGGAGGGATTGTTTTCCTACAACACTAGCGGTTCTCAGTTGAAACATTACATGGGACCAACTTGAAAAGTTTTAACACTGTTTGAATTTTTTGTATATTAGTAGTCTAGCTTTGCTTTCATTTTTTTCATTGTTTTTTTTTCATTTTTGTTGTTACAATAGTTTGATTTCTGCTTTTGTTTTTAATATTTTTCTGTTGCTTTTACATTTCTGTCATTTTATTTCTGTTGTTTTAAATTTTTCAATTTTAATTCTGTCATGATTTTTATTGTTTTTTCATCTTTTAGTTTATTTTGGTCAAGAATAAGATGTTGGATCAGTTCTGCCACAATGACACTCCTGTTACGAGCTTACTCAACAATCGAGCTTACACAATTGTTACAATGTTCCCCCTGAAAGCACACTTGAATTTGTTATCTGCTTTCACTGTTGTCTTTTAAAGAAATTGGTTATCTCTCGCTTCTGCTTTCCATTTCTTCATCCATTTGAGAATTTAGAAGAGCAAGTACATAAATTTTCTCCTTGAAGTAAAGAGCAGATTCCGGTTGAATGATTATGCATACAGGGATAAAAACCCTCATACTTGACATTTTTCATGACTTATTCCCAAATTCTCGGTCATTTTTCCATTAGATCCGCTCACTTCCCCCTGTTGCATAATATTCCCGTTTATATCTTCCTGATCTGTTGTTCTTGGCAAAACCATGTGTTTTGAGTTCTAAAACCGGTTGAAAACAAATTTCCCTGTGGAGTCGCCAGTTTGTTGACGATTAAAATTGCAACGAGGATTTTGCCCGCAAAGTATTGCTAAAAGCCTATTATTATAAACTAATGATACATATATAATACTATTAGGTGGGACCCCCTTGTATATTGGAGGATCATATGAGTTTCTTATTTGATTTTATGTCGTTGTTTGACACTGCTTACAGGATCCTACATGATAGACCATGAAATATTGGTTCTATTTGCGACAAATGGCAGATGGATAATGCATGCTATGTGTGGGTTTC
>SNQJ01S0199480.1:0-17069 GCA_010110895.2 Picea sitchensis | reverse complement strand
AGAAGAAGAGATTTATATTTACAAGAAATATAATTTATTAAAATAATTAAAATGATGTTAGTTGGATAATATTTGAATATAACCAAAAGAACGAAAAATATTTCTATTCATAAATTTATTTGAATTAAACCACTTAATAAATTATCTGGTCAATCAATAGACCATAACTATTACTAGTCAATAAAATATTGTCTTTAAATCTAAGATGGACAAAAACAAATGTGCACATACCAAATCTAAAATCTAAATACTAATTTTAACAAATTCAAAACAAACATAAATATTTCTTCTACATGTACAAAACTATATAACACATTTATGCACATAATTGTATAACACTTTTATAATCAGAATGTACAAATATTAACAAATTTGAAATAAACATAAAGATTTCTTCTACCTGTACCAAACTATATAACACATTTATGCACATAATTTTATAACCTTTTTATAATCAGAATGTAATCTTTTGAACAATTACACAAACTAATCACAAGTTCATCAAACAGTTCAAAAACTGATCAAACAATTACTCATATCTATATTTATTTTTAGGTGATTTAGTTCAACTAACTGCAGATTAAATATAAATTAAGAAATTTGTTGAAGCATTTCAAAATAATAAGATTAAGTGGAAAACTTCTAATATACAAGGCATAATTAATTTGGACAGGTGATATCAAGATTTGAAAACATTTCTAACATTTCAAAATAAGATAGACACACAATGGCCTTGGTCACCTATATTCTCTACCTATTTTTAGGAAAACACACATCCCAATTGACATTTGAATAATTTTGTTGTTAAATCGGTTTACTAGGGTGTACAACAACACACTATTCAGCCTTGGTGTGCCCACGGCTTGGCCATAGGGCTGGACCCACGTCCAAGTCATAGTCTAGTGGAATGTGACTTGGACAAAGGGGCCCAACCCTGTGGCCAAGCCATTGGCGTGCCCACGACTTGGCTACAGGGGCCGCCATATAATTTTAAATTTAAATTAAAATTAAAATTTAAAATAAAAAATTAAAATTAACATTAAAAATTACAATTAAAATTACAGACTGCAAGCACGACATATAAATTAAATTTAAAATTTAAAAATTAGAGTTAAAAATAAATTATAAATAAAAATGAAATTTAAAGGTTTTGGGCACACTATTCAGCCTTGTTGTGCCCACTGCTTGGCCACAAGGCTGGGCCCCGCGACCAAGTCACAGTCCAGTGGACTGTGACTTGGTCACGGGGGCCCAACCATGTGGCCAAGTAGTATCACAAAAAATGAACGGATTAACATAGAAGTAGAACATGATATAAAAATATGTTATGTGCTTTCCTAATGGTACAATAATGCGGGCTTAAATAGACTGATTTTTTCTTCCATACACATGTTTTTTCTTAAATAGACTGCTTTCCTAATGGTACAATAATGTTGGTGTTGGCATAGGGGTAGACCCAGAGTTCAATGCTACAACAATGCACCAACAAAACCCTAACTACCGACCCTTTCAGAAACACCTGCGAAGCAAATGAAGTCTCACCCGAGGTAGAGGCAGGGGTGGTTGCAAGACTCAGGTGTCTGCAACCTCAGTTGGAACACTGATCTGTGATTATACCACTTAATATAGCACTTAGCACCATTAGTTCCTCGATATGCAGTTAATATCTACTTTGTTGATAAAACAAGACTTCACAATATTCACAACGATCTAACATATTCAAGCACCAAGCATATGTAAACTAGATCGAATTTGGTAGATCAAGCACTAAGCATATTCATGTACATCAGATCTAACTTTATTCACATCATTAGCACCAATCATAAGAAAATATATCTAAACATCTCAAATCACTTAGCAAAAGAAAACATAAACACATAAATACAAGCACAAAGCAAGATAGCACAGTGTTTACGTGGTTCACCCCCACCCTGGGGCTACGTCCACCAACTCTTCTTCTTTATTTTCTTCAGTCAATCGGTTACAAGCACAGAGCCTCAAAACCCTTACTCCGCATAGGACAGAAGATCTGCGTAGCTCGCTAGATTCTTCTTCCTTTCATTACAGCACAAAGCCTTCCACAACTTCTTACAATGACTTGCACTTAGCTCTGCAAGTCTCACACAGACACAAAGCACTTACAAAACCTTATTGCACTTAGCATACATCACATAGATGTCGATCTCTATATGTTTATCTCTCTCTTTACATTTCTTATACATCTATTTATACTTACAAAATGGGCCTAAGCATGGGTGAATCCATGGGTCGACATCCCATTCTCGTTAGATATTCCCAAAAACCCAAAAAGGGGGCCTCGATCCCATGATATATGCTTCATCTTCCACTCCTCCTTCGACAGGCTTTCAAAGTCCCAAAATAGGTCAACATGACCAAGATTATCTCAAAACTTGGTCAAGGGCCAACAGGCCCCCAACACTCACCCGTGACTCATCCTGAGTCACTCTGGTCTAAGAAATTCTTCCTCGAATTCCTCGATCTTGGCTCGAGCTTCTTCGAACTACTGCTTTGTTGTGGCCTCTTGCTCGATGAATTCCAGAATCACTCCATCATTTACTGGTCCTTCCAGGCATTGCTCTGTGGTGATGATGAACTGTTCTAGCTCTGCCCCTTAGCTTTCGATCTCAGAAAACAACATGCATGCCTTATCTTGCACCAGTTGGATTCGTTGAGTGAATTCCATGACTTTTCTCTAGATCATATGGATATGTTGCTGAGTTGTACACTATTCGTGAGATATTTTCATTCTATCTACTATAGACACAACCTTCAACTGTGCCTGTAGTATATCCGCATGTTGTTTTGCTTTCTGGAGTTGCGATTCCAACGCCTGTAATTTTGGATTCTCTGTAAGGTTTTCATAAGTCTGGGCACTCTGGTTACTTAGTTGCTTGCACTCCAAGGCAAGAGATTTTAATCTGGTAACTGTGCTGTGAGCAATTGCTTCTCGTTGGTCTCTTATCTCTTGAAGGGTCTTGGGCACAACGCAGAGTTCTAGATCTGTGATGCGCTGCTGGAGCTTCTGGATGACTTCTTCAAGTTGTGTTACCTACTGTGGAACTCATTCTTTTGTCTTTACTTCGATAATTATGACAAAGAAAAGTGCTCTGTTGACTAGTTCCTTTATCTCAAGTTTCTCTGTGAGAAACTGTTCTTTTCTTTGTTGTATCTCTTCTTTCTCTGTATCCCATTGTGCCTAGAGAGCAATATTTTCTTGTTCTGAAGTGCTGCGTTGCTCCATAAAAAATCCCTGTACCTATGTTAAAGCCTGAGTGGCTTGATCTTTTTCTTCTTGAGCTCGTCGAAGGCAAGCTTCAAATGTATCAGTAATCCGGTGGAGTTGAGCTGGCTCATCCCCCAGTGTTGGTGTTCCTACTATCAGAGGTGCAGTGGAAACTGCACGGATGGATTGTAATGCCTGCTGCACCCCTTGGAGTTCAATCTCAATACAGTTATACATCTTCTCCTACTTTGTCTCTTGCTTCTCTACTATCTCCAGTTGAACATCGTTCAGGGCTGCACTGATGAAATTAAAATCATCGGAAGTGAGGGTATTTCTCATCTTAGTTACAGGGGTTCTAGGTTTCTTTTGAGAGGAGGATTTTGGAGGTGAGACCTTCCTTTTCTTTGAGGATTCCTCTTCATCCCTAGGCGGTGGTATCTCACCTTTATTTTGTTGCGTGTTTGTGCCTTCTACCTCTTCACCATCACCCCCTTCATCTAATGAGATGGAAGTAGTCCTTACAGATACGTTGTCTACATTGTGAACATTTTCATCCTTCTTTGTCTTGCTCCGGCCTGGCGTATCCGACACAGTTTCTGGGCTCTCTACGTTGGATATTTCTGCATGGTATGCTAGAATGAGGAGCTCAGTCAACCATTCCTTGGTGATCTCTTCAAGGTATTCTTCTGTCAACTTATAGTATGACTAAAATTGTTTCTTGTTCTCATCAGCACGCGTAGTGATGTAGATGAAATGGCGGTCCACGCTGAACTTCATGAATGGCTTGAGATTTTTATTCTTGAGCTCATCGAAGGTGAGCTTCGACTGTATTAGTAATCAGGTGGATTTGAGCTGGCTCATCCCCCAATGTTGGTGTTCCTACTGTCAGAGGCACAGTGGAAAATGCACGGCTGGATTGTAATGCTTGTTGCACCCCTTGGAGTTCAATCTCAATACAGTTATACATCTTCTCCTGCTTTGTCTCTTGCTTCTCTACTATCTCCAGAACAACATCGTTCAGGGCTACACCGATGAAATTAAAATAATCAGAAGTGAGGGTATTTCTCATCTTAGTTACAGGGGTTCTAGGTTTCTTCCGAGAGGAGGATTTTGGAGGTGAGACCTTCCTTTTCTTTGAGGATTCCTCTTCGTCCCTAGGCAATGGTATCTCACCTTTATTCTATTGTGTGTTTGTTCCTTCTACCTCTTCACCATCACCCCCTTCATATGATGAGATGGAAGTAGTCCTTACAGATGTGTTGTCTACATTGTGAACCTTTTCATCCTTCTTTGTCTTGCTCAGGCCTGGCGTATACGACACAGTTTCTGGGCTCTCTACATCGGATATTTATGCATGTTCTGCTAGAATGAGGAGGTCCATCGACCATTCCTTGGTGATCTCTTCGAGGTATTCTTCTGTCAACTTATAGTATGACTAAAATTGTTTCTTGTTCTCATCATCACGCGCAGTGATGTAGATGAAATGGTGGTCCACGCTGAACTTCATCAGAGGCCTGAATTTGTGGAGTGTGTTCAGGGTTATGCGAGGTGTAGACTAGATTGCGGTCTTCAGTTGGTTGTAATAAGTGTGAAACACGACATTCGACTGCCATTGCTTGTTCATGTCATTTGAGTACCACATGGTACTGAACTTCGTGGCCAATCGTTCGAAGGGCTCGATGTCCAGGAAGGTCACACCTTCTGACATCTCCCATGCGATGAATGTGATCAGTATGAGAGGCCAACTAAAGTGGAACTCATATCCTTGGTATTTTTCTTCCCTGCAATCAATCTCTAGATGGTTTACAAGGTAGTGCACCCAATTCATATGTACACCCTCCGCGCACTTCCCTGCAAGGTCAACTACGAATCCGGTCACTTGGGTGGGTCGGTTCTTGTGAACTAATTTCCCAGAAATTAGTTGACAAGACAAGTGCACTATGCCATTATATATAGAGGCTACCTTGTATCCTTGAGTTACTTCATCGACATCACCATGTGTATCTTTGATCTTCTCCGCTAATGCTCTGTCCATGTTTTTTCTAGGATAAAAATCCTGTAGGTCAGGGCCTTGCATGCTTACGCCCGTGATCCAATTGATCAACATCGGATCCACTGTTATGCGATGGTTTAACCATAAGTGACCTCTGTGGTAACAAGACAACAACATATTGACGCATGCATTCACCTCCTGGTGTCTGCTAAAGTGTGAGATCTTCATAACGTTCAACAATGTGGACTACGCGAGGGTATGGGTCCATGACCGAGGAAATTTTTTTGAATTCTTTCCTTTTGTATTCGTTAGATACTTGTATGGAGCGAGCATGCTGTAGACCTTCCTATCGCTGAGGTTTAAGTCACTAAACTTCAATGCTGCAATCTTGTCTTGGTCTGTGCAAACTGTGTGTATCCCTTTTGGTAGGTATGCCATGACTAAAGGGTATTCAAAGTATCTAGGCACACTATCTTGATTAATTGCGCCACTCAGGGGTGGAATGTAGGTAGGTAGGATGCTCAGGATCAGTTTAACATTCGCAAGATCATCCTTATGCTTAGTTCTCTTCTCATCAATCGATCGAGATGGTCTAGCTTGAGCAGTGGAAGGAGATGCTTGCATGTTTCTTGTGGATGAAGCATGTACACCTGTAGATAACCCTCACCCCGACATGAATCTCTCAGTCATTAAATCGATCAGAAATTCCTCAACAACTTTATCTACAGCGTTCAACTCGTCCGACATACAAGCTCGGGGTTAACTAGATCAGTTTCGGGATTAAGTCAGATACTACAATGAAAGATATGGAAACACGACAATGATCACTGTGCAGAATAATCTTAATCTGTGGGCTCAAATTCTTAGTTTGAAAAAATTCTTCTCAATGCACGGCACGATGGACTAAATAGGAAACTCGACAATGGTTTTCTTTCAATGGGTATGAAGCTTCCATTAACGTTGGTCTGTCCATTATGGCACGGTTCAATGGTCTCATGACGAACCTTAATTTCTTTTATGTCTGTTTGGAGTGAAAGTCGAATGGATATATTGGTCCCAATGGTTATATTGCTTTGCCATGACGAAGTGCCATAGGTCATTGTTCTGATATCCCGACGAAGCTCTAATTTGGAAAATTTTCTTCCTGTGCGGTTCCCTATGGAACCTTCTGTAATCTATTGATCTTAGCTCTCTTTTTACTTAACTTTCTAGCCTTCTTTCCAATGAGATTCGACTCGATGTGTCTTTTTCCATTCTAATTCTTATCTTTGTTTAACATAGGCACTGTGCATTGTTGAGAATCCTTCAGGGGTAACACCTCTTTTGTATCTGGAGTAAGTACTTCAATTTTCTGTGATCCCTTTGGTGTTCTTGCAGCTTCAACATCGGGGCCTCTAGTGTGAAGTAGCTTCGATATGCTCTCTTGTTCTTCAATCAATTGTGCAATCTTTCTGGTCATGAAATCTTTTAATTCTTATTTTTGTTTCTCCAAATCCTCTTGTTCTTCCCTTCGTCTGGCTTGATCCCTATCAATCCATGGTTTTCCTAGTAACATGGTAAATGGGGTGCTGTCCTCAATAAACTTAATAATATGAAAGTATTCTCTTGTTGAAGTTCCATTGACATTCATAGATATCTCAGTGAGATTTTCACATAGGTTTACCGGTTTTCCTCTGAATAAACCTATTCCTCCTAATGAAGGAATCATAACAGGCCTCCCTATAGCTTCCAAAGTTATCTCTGTCATGATATTTACCTATGTTTCCTCATCCATAACACAATCAATGTCAACGTCCCCTATTCTTACTTCGATGCATTCTTTTTCTTTAAAGATCTATGATAACCTAACATGTTGGTGGTCATTCAAGGTTTCTTGCATCTGTGGCAGTACCTTCTCTGATTCCTTCTAGGGTTCTGCCATAATCTAAGTTTATGGATTTGCCTTAGAGTTCCCTTGGTTCAGATTCATTTCTTCAAGCTTAGCAATCATTCTAAGGCAATCCAACACTTCATGGTCTAGATTTTTACAACAAAGACATCTAGGTCTTTCACCTGGGAATTCCTTAGCCAGATGTCTTGTTTTTCTACAGTTGTAACAGAGGGTCAATCCTCTCTTTCTTTTAAATGATCCCCAACCTCTTCTGTACTACACACTAGGATCACGGTAGCTAGCCTGCAAAAAATTCTTTCTAGGATCCTACATCCAGTTATTAGTCCAAACATTCTTTCTATGCATAGGTATAACATATCTATCACTATTCTTATCAGATCTATTCATATCAAGTCTTTTTTCATCTATCAGTGTCCTAGTTTTTAATCTAGGATAGGACCTATCAAACATACCTAGATTCATACTCTGGAAACAAAAAATTTCACTTATCTTACTTTTACAGAGCACAAAGATTTCAGATCTAAAACTTTTAACTATTCTTACCTTTATCAGAGCACAGAGCTTGCATATCTTACCTCTTTTAATCAAGATTTCTTCTAATTTTACCTTTCTTGGGGCACAAATCGTTCAGATCTCGTTTCTTTCTTCAGATCCAACCTCTTTTCTTTCAGCACAGGGATTTATAAATCAGGTAGAGTACTTTGCACTAGGGCATAGATCTTTGCACAAGACTTCTAGGTCAACCTTTTTCATAAAGCTTCTTCTTCCTCAATTCCCAGCAATCACAGTTTCTGTCCTGGAAATAGAACTATTTTTTGGCACAGGGGTAGACCCAGGGTTCAATGCTACAACAACGCACCAACGAAACCCTAACTACCGACCCTTTCGACAACACTTGTGAAGCATATGAAGTCTCACCTGGGGTAGAGGTAGGGGTGGTTGCAAGACTCAGGTGTCTACAACCTTAGTTGGGACACTGATCTATGATTATACCACTTAATATAGCACTTAGAACCATTAGTTCCTCGATATGTATTTAATATCCACTTCGTTGATAAAACAGGACTTTGCAATATTCACAACGATCTAACGTATTCAATAACTAAGCATATGTAAACTAGATCAGATCTGTTAGATCAAGCACTAAGCATATTCATGTAAATCAGATCTAACTTTATTCACATAATTAGCACCAAGCATAATAAAATCTATCTAAACATCTCAAAGCACTTAGAAAAAGGAAACATAAACGCATAAATACAAGAACAAAGAAAGATAACACAGTGTTTACGTGGTTCACCCCCACCCTGGGGCTACGTCCACCAACTCTTCTTCTTTATTTTCTTCAGTCAATCAGTTAAAAGCATATAGCCTCAAAACCCCTACTCCACAAAGGACAGAAGATCTGCACAGCCCGCTAGATCCTTCTTCCTTGCGTTACAACACAAAGCCTTTCGCAACTTATTACAATGACTTGCACTTAGCTCTGCAAGTCTCACACAGACACAAAGCACTTACAAACCCTTCTTGCACTTAGCATACATCACATAGATGTCGATCTGTATATGTCTATCTCTCTCTTTACATTGCTTATATCTATTTATAATTACAAAATGGGCCTAAGCATGGGTGAACCCATGGGTTGACATCCCATTCCCATTACATATTCCCAAAAACCCAAAAAGGGGCCCAAAAGGGGGCCAAGATCCCATGATCTCTGCTTTTTCTTGCGCTCCTCCTTCGACAGGCTGTTGAAGTCCCAAAATAGGTCAACATGACCAAGATTATCTCAAAACTTGGTCAAGGGACAACAACGGGATTAAATACACATGTTTTTTCTTATAGTTGAATATTATGGAGTCATGTAGAGGGATTTGTTCATGCTTATAAAAATCGTAAACTCATGCAAATGCAATTGAACTTTGTTTTCTGGTTTCTTGATTTCTAATTTTAACAATAATATTAATCTTTTTGTTGTCTTATACTACAAATCAATGTTGTAAGACTCGGACTCTTTTAAGACTGGTATGGCCTGTAACTCGGGAAGACTTTGGAAAATTAAAAAAATACTCTGTGAATGATGTGGCAAGTTACAGAGGAGTCTGGTGAATGGAGAGTATGAAATTTGAGACATTGTTCGCAGGAATCATTCAAGACAATATTCTCTACGAAAAAGAGAATGCAACTGAGGTGGAAATGATCGAAGCTACCAAGGCTGCAAATGCTGTAAATACTGTAAATAATGTAACTGTTCAACAAAGACATAAGGTAAATACTATAAATACTGTAACTGTTCAACACAAACATAATGTTTAAGAAATAAATTAGGGCATAATGAATTAGAGGCAATCTAAACAGGTTGTTTATGCAATAAATTAGGACATACTGAATCAGGGAAGTGAAATTGTGCATCTCTTTGGAGGAGGGATACAAAACAAACTGCAGAGACAGAGGAGTTCAATTATCGGAAGGGAAAAAGCAACGAATTGGTTCAATAATAATAAACTTCACTAAAGAACCAAAAAATGATCTGTGATGTGAAGTTTACCTTTAATGATATGTGATGGAGATGAATGATACATATGGAAGCCCATTATTTATTCTCAGAGGCAGGCACGGGGTTTATCATGCAGATAAAGTTGTTGGAGCCACCCACAACACTAGGTGGAGATTGGAATGGAGTAAAATGTAGAGACATGATGATTAGATAAGGAGTGGTCTTGACATCGGATGATAAACGACAGGCGATGGAATGTAATAAGAATATTTTGATAATAAAAAGTAGTGTACAGAGGAGCAATACAACTCAGGGAACTTTCAAGGTAAAATAAAACAAATTGATGGACTGCACGAAATCACACATAATTGTGAAAATAGTAGACT
Source organism: Picea sitchensis (assembly GCA_010110895.2). NCBI lineage: Eukaryota > Viridiplantae > Streptophyta > Pinopsida > Pinales > Pinaceae > Picea > Picea sitchensis. Next base: position 7,058 of record SNQJ01S0199480.1, on the reverse strand, counting down.
GATCCATGTGGGCAGTGTCATATGTACAGGAAGTGGAATTCTCCTTGACGGGATTCGCTCGATAAATCTATGGTGGTTATGATTGTGAGTATTGTGAGGATTATTGAAAACATTTTTGAAAATTAATTTATTGTTAGAATACACAAAAAAACAGTAACGGAAAATAAAAAAAGCTAACTTTAAGCTCGGCCAGCCCGACCGCCCACCAACACAATGACCGTGCCTTGAAGCTCGACCCGGACGCACATAGGAGAACTTGCCAACACAATGACCACGCCAACACAACGACCACTCACAATCACTCACAATCACTCACTCAGGAAGAGTTGGGAAAATCGTTACAATTTTGTAGTGGGGTTAATATATAAACAATTTTTAGGTCGAAAGAATAGTTCCTCCAAAAGAATTTTTCGGCTTGAATATCTTTCAGCCGAAAACATATTGCTGGATGGAAAAAATCCATCCGACCAAATTTCTACACGAAAATTGAGGATGCCATCACTGTACCGTTCGATTTGACGTTCCAGGGTTTGGCTGAAAAAAATAACTTTCGGCTGAAACAATGTTTTTCGGAATTTTGGAAATCAGATTGTCACAAAAGTGTTACCCACCTCCGTGATTTCACCTTGTGATAAATACAAGATCACTTGAAAATCTTTTCAATTTTAAGGAGTCTGAAAAGAGCTTAACTATGGACTCACAACCTTTTTCTAGATTTAGTCTCCTTAGCCCGAAAAATTATAAAATTTACTAAGGAGAACTCTCCCAACGAGACGAATCTCCTGAGGTGTACATTTTTCCTCCATAATCTACAGGCCGAAAAAAGGGGTAAAATCATGCCAGTAGATGTTCTTTTGGACCAATTTAACGAGTATGAAGGAACAAGATCACTCGACGATCTTTTCAATTTTAGGGAGTCTGAAAAGAGCTTAACTATGGACTCCGTGGGGGTTCCTTTTTCATAAATTTAGTCCCTCGGGCTCGAAAAAGGGTTAAACTTGTACCTGATAATACTCTTCTAGTGAACTGAAGTTCCTAGAGTATACCTTTGTTTGTAAAATTGACCATCCAGACCGAAAAAGGGGTAAACTACCATCGGACAGATGTTCCTTCAAGTTTCAGTTTGGCGAGCATGAAGGAAAACAAGATCACTCAACAATATTTTCATGTTTACAGATTCTGAAAAGGGATTAAATAAGACTCCAAGAGGTTAATTTTCTTAGTTAATCCAGACAAGATTGAAAAGCATAAATGTAGTCTCGTCAGATGTTGCTTTCAGATCTCAAAGAGAGCTTGAAAGATAACAAAGTATGCTCATTTTTTGGGAGTCCTGAGGGTGAGGCAAAGCATGATGATGCATCAGATGAATGAGTCTCAAACTCATAATCATGACAGGACTACAAGGGCTCCTGAGCCTAAAGTAATTAGAGACAGCATGGACGCCAAAATGCAACAAGGATTTATTTAGGGCATCCATGTAAAGGTATGCTCTACCACCTAATCACGACACTTCTAAAACAAGAAATATGGTTCCATGTCGCACTTTGGTGGGATCAATCCTATGGCAAAGTGGAAAAGACAACGAGATGTAGAAAGTGGAGGTGGAATCCTAACTTATATGCAAAAAGTTGGAAAAATGACTTTTACCAAAGGACTTTTACCAAAGGACTTTTGAAAGTGACCCATTTCCCAAAAAAGTTACCAAACCAAAAGGTAAAGTGCATCATAACATCCAATAAGAAACTCAAGAACCGAGTTAAATGATTTTCAAGCCAGAGAAAAATGACAAAAGGGTTAAAAAAAGTGGCAAAAAGGGCCAAAAAAGTCTATAAATAGAAGTTGACAACTCATTTTCACCATTGCAATTCGAAAATTAACCAAAAGGAAAAAAGGACCCCTTTTCTAAAAGAGTTGATTATGAGAGATTCAGAGGAGGAAACAAACTTTTGCTTAGACCAAGTAAGTATAAACTCATCCCTCTTTCATTTCGATACTTCTTTTATGCATATTTTTAGTTTTTGAGGGGGCGCGCCTTCTTAAAAAAGGGCAGCCCTAAGTGTACATGGGTTGTCCAAGGACATACCGTGTATGTACGTAGGCAGAGAATATTCTTCCATCGTACATACATGATTGTGTCCAAGACATCTCGTGTACACCCTCAAAAGTATGGGAAAAAAAAAAGTAAGAGCTAAAACCCCCTTTGAATTGTCATGGAACATGATGTATGTCCACTGAAGGGAGAGGGAACATGAGGAAATTGATATCTTTGTCGATGAGGACCCTGCTACTATCGCCGCATTGAAACAATGCTGGTTATGGAAGTTCTATCGGTGTCCATTCATGAGGGAACAACCCAGGCTACTGAATGCCATGGTGGATTAATGGCACCCAGACGTAGAGTTGTTCATGCTTGAGGGGAAGTCGTTGACTCCAACGATTGAGGACATGTACTTCTTGACTAGCCTCTCGAGGAGAGGGGAACTAGTCAACCTATGTACATTTTCCCCTGGGTCCTTCAACATTGCTGACTACATAGGAATGCATTTCGAGGCTGACACTGAGAAAGTAGGCTCTCAGGTGCACATCCACAAGATCACCAACTTGTCACTGAAGGTGATCATTTTTCTTATTGGGCAGATCATTGGATCTGTGACCCTGCACCACGCTTCCTAGGTGCACATGTATTATGCAATGCAGTGCCTAGGTGCACGAATATCTGACTAGAGCACGACCATGCTTGACTTCATGAAGAGGTAGCTTACAGAGTGTCGAGAGTGTAGCAACAAGAACTTCGGGTTTGATACCATTTTGTGCTCATTCTTCTTTGAGAGGGTACCCAGTCTGATTCCCAGAGAGACTGTGCAAGGGCATGTGGCCTCCTTTCCAGTGGTATGTAGAAGGGAAACATTGCTGCCATGACAGAGGGGAGGAAGGACCATAGATTCCTTCAATGACAAGTTCTTCGACTGGTGGCAACAAAAGATTCAAGTGATAGAGGACTACCCCTATGTTGCAATAAACTTTTTCAGGGATCTAGGCATGCCCGTACCTCCTGGAGAGGAGCGAGGAGATATAGGTATGTGTGTTTTTAAAGTTATTTAAGTTTTAGTTTCTTTTATATATATATATATATATATATATCAGTTTTATGTGCATCAGATTCTCTGACAACTATGTATCTGTTATGTACAGATGTGGGACTAGTGTTCCTGACATACCTCTCAAAGACTAGGCGACGTCCTCGACCAGAGGAAGTACCAGCAATAATCACTAGACCAGTAGCTACAAGGAGACCTCCAACCATAGAGAGTGAGAATGTTTCGAGACAGGTGGAGTGGAACATCACCATGCTCACTTGTGCAGTTCCCATGGATGAGATTGATGATTTCTCGCCATCCATGTAGCCTCATGTAGTTGGGGTGCCATGGACTTGGGTCCAACTCTTCTGGCATTTGGAAAAAATCATAGTTCACTACAACAGGGCCAATAGGCCTCGAGCTTAGATAGGATGGACTCATTATGTGATGAGGGAATTCTTTTTGTATATGTTTTAGGGCATAATCCCTGTGATGTATACCAGATTATTATTTTTGAGGCATTCGCGCCCACCTATGTACTCTGCCACTTTTTTGAGATATATATTTACATATTTTTTATGTCTTATGGATCACATATTTTACAAATGTATGTACATGTGTATGTGTGTGCAACACGCCAATCTAATACTTGATTACCTAGAGTATCTGTCATTTGATTTAATCTCCTAGGAAGATGGATGTACGTAATGTAATCAAAACAACATTCTAAGAGACGTACCCTAAAGAAACATCGGTGTAAAGTATGATCATAAACTTGATAAATTCCATTTGATTGGGACACAACTAGTTGAGCATCTAGGTAGACCCAGAGGTAAGAAATGCCATGCAAAAAAGTGTCACGAAGAAACTCTATCACTGCACTGTACTCGATGACATTGTTTGTAGCGTCACCTAGACAGATAACTCTGAAAGATAGAAACTGGCCTTGAGGCATGAAAATAACCCAAGCTGCAGAAGCAAGCCCTTGAGTGTGTCAGTTAGCGCCGCCCATGAACCCAAAGAACACCTCCAATTCACTTGACATCTGCCACAGTTAAAAACATGACATAAATAATGACACGTCCATAAAACAAAAAGACAAAAACTAACTGTATAACAACTATACATATGTACCAGAATTCACCCAGGCGACCAACCTATGAGTAATAATTCTTGAGGTAGAGCCCATTTCTAGGCTCCACCAAAGCATTTCCCTCAAAGTCAACCAGACGATAAACTCACTTTTTTAAGACTTCTTTCAGAATGAAAGGTTTGAACCACATGGGTTTGAACTTGCCTGCCCCCAGGGGATCCTTATCTTGGTCATAGACCAGGACAAGGTCACCTTTGGAGAAAATTTTAGGTTGAATGGACCAATCATATTGACACTTGACTCGTTGGTTTTGAGCCTCATTGGCCAAGGCTGCATCACGACATTTCTCATCAAGCTACTCAATATATAATAGTCATTCCTCAAGAGGTGACGTGTCTGGAAATAAATCTATTGCCAACTTTAAAGACGAGATTTGGCACTCTATAGGAAAGACTGGTTCCATCCTGTAAACAAGTTGAAAAGGTGAGAAACCAGTGGCAGTGTTTATAGACGTTCGGTAGGCCCACAACATCGAGTACAACATCAAATTCCATTTGATTAGGAAGAATTTATCGTTCACTGTAGAATAGTCTTGAGGGATTTATTCAAAGCTTCCACCTGACCATTTGCTTGTGGGTAGTAGGTTGACGAATGTTCCTGCCTCAACCCAAGATTTGATGTTAACTCAGACATCATTTTTTTCTAGAAGTGACTGCCATGGTCAGTGACAATCTCCTTCGGGATGCCAAACCTTGCTACTATCTGGTTAAAAATGAAGAGAGTTGTTGTTTCTCCATCATTGTTAAATGTCGACATAGCCTCGACCCACTTTGTGAAGTAGTCTACCGCTACGATGATATAACGATACCCCCTGGAAGAAGCTGGGTGGCATGTGGTAAAATCAATCCCCCACTTGGTGAAAGGAATAACAATAATGAAGGGAACCATAGGAGAACGATGTTCCCTCATATTCTGAGAGAATATTTGACATGGGTGGCACTTCTTGACCGAATCGACGCAATCCTTGATTAACGTAAGCCAAAAGTAACCAGATCGTATTGTAGAATCTTTTGGGTTGTTTCCAACCCAAACAAATGACCACCACATGCTCTAATGTGGAAGTTGTTAATAACGCTTCTTCATGTATAAGGCACCGACGAAGAATACAATCTACACCTCAATGATACAAAGTGTCATTGAGTATGACATAGTTTCGTGCCTGATGGAGAATTTGTCGATGCTCGTCGCGAGAAGTAGAAGCGACGAAATTCAAAGTCTGGAGATAGACTAGTATATATCCATACCAGGGGTCTGAAGATGCGATCAGAAAAATATCTCCTCTAATAGGCGATTCTTCTAGCATAACACCACCTGATTCGATCGGAAGTTCCAACATAAGTTCCGCAAAGACCAACAAATTTTTGGATTTCACGGAAACAAAATCCAAGTCAAATTCCTGCAGGATAACAATCCATCTACTAATCTTTCCACCAATGACTCGTAGTGTCAACACGTATTGAAATAGATTCACAATGATAATGACGGTGATCTTGCGAAGCAGGATATAATGATGGAACTGGCGCTGGACAACGTGCATTGCTTCCAACACAAGTTTCTCAAAATGGGAGTAGTTGAGTTCCGGTCCAACTAGGCCTTGAATCTGGTAATAAATCACATGCTCCTTGAGCAGATCATCCTCTTGAACCAAGACCATACTGATGGTTGACTCTACGACAACCAAGTATAATAAGAAATATTTATTATAATTGGGGGGCCAGATCAGAGGGGCAGACGCGAGGGCGTGTTTCAACACTTCAACAGAGCATTGAGTGGATTCGTCCCAATAGAAAGGGACTCTCGTTTTCAATAAACATATGAACCCTTTAGTGATCTCGGCATAGTTTTCAATAAAATGTCGTATAAAGTTTTCTTTCCACTGTAAGCTTTGAAGATGAGGGACTGATCATGGGGTAGGCAACTGAACTATCACCTCAAACTTAAGAGGATCGACCATGATCCCTGCTGTCGAAACTATGAAACCTAAAAGACGACCCGACGCCACGCAAAAAATGCATTTGTTAGGATTCAAGAAAATTCAATAGTAGCAACATCGTTCTAAGATTAGTTGAATGTGTGAAAGATGATCAGCTCTCTTATGAGATCGTGATGCTAGATCATCGAGATAAGCCTCGACTATATGTCTAAGATCATTGAAAGCAAAAGAAATGGCCTGCTGAAAAGTCCCTCCATCATTATTCAGTCCAAAAGGCATCTTACGATAAGAAAATGTTCCCCATGAACAGATGAAAGTTGTTTTATGTTGGTCTTCGCGTTTGATCTGAATTTGGTTATATCCCAAAAAACCATCCATGAATGAAAATACCTCACAACCTGCACATTCATCGATAATCTGATCAATGAATGGGGTGGGAAAATTATCCTTTGGACAAGCCTTATTAAATTCATGAAATTCCATGCACACACAAATCATACCCTATTTTTTGTTAACTGGAACGAGATTTGACACCCATTGTGTCAACTGTGTTATAGGAAAATCTCCCTGCGGACAGGTAGATTGCCTCAAAGAGATAGACCCTACTCTAAGATAGAAAGTTCTTAACATGGACACTGACTTCCTTTCAAATCCATACAAACTAGCACATGAGAAGGAAGGAGAACAATAGTACCTTTTTATCGATGTTTGTCCCTGCACGCTCCAAATCGAGCTGCGAACTCTCGCTCCTCGCTGAGCCCTGTAGACAAACAAAGTATGACCGCTTCCTACTTGTTGACGGGCGAAATAGTCCATCCGTCAACTGGAAGAGTGGAACCGGTCCGGGGTTGTCTAAATAACCCAAGCCGTTTGGTATGGACCACCCTGACGAGTT
>SNQJ01S0199477.1:0-17069 GCA_010110895.2 Picea sitchensis | reverse complement strand
TGAATCGTGGGCAATGTAGTGTAGTTTGTGTGTTTTATTAAGATAAATTCATGTTGAATTAGTGAAATGGTTTAGGCCTACTTGGAGGTTAACTCTTTGATTAGAAACTTGCGGAGAGATTTACCAAAACACAATGGTCTCACCAGTAAAAACTCACTCAAAGTGTTGGATCTCCAAAACGGGTGGAAAGCGGGTTCGAGAAGCTGAACCCATGTGAGTCACTTCGAGATTTTCCACATTACATCAAGCTAATTACTCTAGAGATTGTTCTAATTAAACTATCAACCACCAATACAGTGATGTATGAAACTTACTTCAGTAGGATCGAGGACAACAGCTAAAGTGGAAGGGTCAGGGGAACCCCTTGTGAGAGTTGGGGAATTTATTTATTTTTATTTGGAAATAAAATACTGAAGTGGAAATATGAGACTAATTACTAATCCTGCTTGGCCGGGCCTCTTTGGGGAAATTTTGAGGGGATGGCTTATTTCCAACTTGAAATTGCAAAAGTAAAATTGCAGAAAAGAAAATCTAATCTAACAATTAAAGATTACTTTCCAAAAAGAAATCTAATCTATGTGAAGATAGCAGTGCTTTGTGATGAATTGAAAAATCACTTTAGCTTATCTTTAGTTGTGAAAATTAAATCTAAGCTAAAATTGCAAAATTGACACACCACCACAGAAATACCGTTCCCCGGGGGAGTGAAAAGCGAGAGCTTGTGGCCTCCTTGATTTTATTAAAGAACTTGCACAAAACTTTAAGGAAGTGACTTGTGACCATTCATTAGAGGAGTCACAAACCTTTACAATGTTTTACAAATGTTTATTATGTAACAAAGGTACCCGGGTGTCCCGGATGCTCCTAATCCGCTGAAAAGCAGGATAAAATTTCCTCTTATCTGTTCGTCAACCTGCACCAAAACGGTAGACAAACAACAACAAAGATGCCCAAAAACACTTTGGAAGTGTCTTTGGGTATTAGTAGGAAAGCCCAAAATTTGACTAAGTAAAATTCTATGATAAACTAACAAATTCTGAGATTTAAACTAAGAAGTAAGCCCTTTTCTTACTATTCTTTTCAGCTGTCCTAAAATGAAAATATAAAAGTTGATAAGCTTTGCTTAAATATGAAAATTAAACTCTTGAAAACACCTATCTTGCTTGCTTTAAAAAATTGCGAAAGAAGTGAGACTAAAGATAAGAAATAAAACAATTTAGATCTAGTGAAATCTTTCTTTAGAACTTGAGATCTAAACTACTTGCTTTGAAATACATAAAATAAATGAGACATTCAACCGAAACCAACAATCCTTTTTACTTTATGTGTATTTAGAACAAGTAACCAAGGGATATAAATTTGATGAGAAAGAGAAGAAGAAATGCTTGATTTTCTTGAACCCTTAGGCAATGGAGTCTCCTGTTTCAATGGAGAGTGGAGGGACTATGTTACTTCACCACAAATTTTTGAAGAGTGAGGGGGCAACAAACTAGCTTAACCTCTCCTTCAAATAAGATATCATACACAACTAGGCTTCTTGCAAAGAGGTTAACACATTAGTGTCATATAATTTAGAAAATTTGATAGCATGAGAATTAAACAAAATAAACATGCACATCAAACTACTTACAGATATAAGACAATAGAAACAAGAAGCAAACAAGCTTTCTACCTCTATCCTATTGAGAGAGAGCTCTCCTTACAAGGCCAAGATTCACCAAAAATTACAAAAAAATAATCAACAAAATATATACCTCATATACACCATGCATATAGATGATCCACACACAATAGCTTTACACCTTTGAGTAGCCTCCAAAGCCTTTTTATTAAAATAGAAATGATATTCCAATTACAATAGAAAACATCTCAACCAAGCTCCAACTAAGCAGGCAAATGGGAGTGCTTTATTATATAGCAAGGGTAGAAAGTTCCTACATGAAGGGAGGGTGCTCACGTAACCAGAGGAGGAAATGCCTACATGTTAGCATAAGGCACCAGAGTGTGTGTGGGAGGAGGGCTACCACCTCCCACACTCCAAAATCCATTGATAACCATTTGTAAAGCAAGGTGAGTAGGAGGCCACCTCTCAGGGGGTAGGCTGCCCTCTTTAGAATCGCCACCTCCTCAGAGGAGCACTTCCTTTTGAGCACATGCTCAAAACTTGCTAACACCTCATCACACAATCCTCAGTCACATCAATCTTGTCTTCAATGATTGCCACCTTGACTTTTGTGCCTTTATTTTGTCTCAAACATGTCCCCACATGTTTCATTAATTTGTGCCCTTCTTTGATTTTTATGATTTTATTCGAGATTTTTTTTGGGTTTTGTGAGCAAAATGACTTTTAAGTGATTAAGAAAATCACTATTTTTGCTCAACTAAGTGATGGGTACTTAGGTAATATGGGTGCTCTAGGTCCAAAAATGAGCATCCCATAATATTAAGTCCCTAGTACCACTTTTTAATACATTTTATTTTTTTAATTAAAAATTGCCAAATTCAGCAATTTTTTTAATTAACTAAAAAAATTAAAAATCCCTAAGAGGGACTTAGTACACACACACATTTCCATAAGGCTCTAGGAGTATGTTTAGCATGTAATATACATTAGACACTAGAACCCCAGTCCATGCTCAAAGAGCTAACCATGGGCACTCCTCCACATTTCTGGAGGATTAGTGAAAAACTCCTCCAGGGTATAAATTGCAGCAAAAGCGACAAGGGAAATAATTATTAAGTAAAAACACTCCGAGTATAACTCTTAGGACTTAATTGTTTCAAGACCTTTTCAGAAGTTCATCATGCAACATCTCATTATTACAAAGATTTTATAGATATAAAAAAGAAAAGAGATTAGATCTTTATGTTGGTGAACTTGAACTCTGAATTTTGAACATAAGATGTTCAATTTTTGGTGGCTCGTTGGAAGTCCATCTTATTGCAACTTTGATGGATAACAGTGGCTCCATATATGGGGGCGTGTAGCCCGATCTTTTATTTTTAAAAGTAATGTCGAGAATCCAGAATCACATGACCTACGTTCACCGAAATTTTGTCAATAAGATGTCCATATATAAATCCAATACTAAACATGAGCTGTAGAAATAATATACATGTATGTATACAAATTTTTGAAAGAAATAAACTAATATGCAACTTACATTTACAAATTTAATTATAATACAAAAATAAAACTATATCCAGGAAATAAATGAATTTAAAGTCTGGAGGATAGGGTTTAGAATATGATACAGCAGATGTCCCATGGACATCATGGATGAAGCTCGTTGAAGAAGAGCTTGAGAAGTTGACCATTTATTGGTAGTGGCAACTTCTCAAACACTTCGCTTGGGTTCAAAATTCTTTCGGCTTCCACATCCTACCACGGATAATATAAGAATACATACATAAGCTATATCAAACTTGTCATTGAAGCTATGGCTTCTCTGCCTCTTCGTTTTGTCCCATAGGAGGACGTATCACATGCAAATCCTTTGTCTTGGGGACTTATCCAGAGATCCTTTTATCTTTTTCTTTGATTTTTTTTATACTTTGATCAAGGGCTTTTCTTCTGTTTTCATCTAACTCAATTGTTTGATCAATCCTGTTTTGATGAAATCTTAAGTCTAAGCCATGCTTAGGACAAGTAGTACCAGGAAGCCCAGAGATGGAAAAGTGACATCAAGGCCATAAAACCAATTCGAAGGGACTCTTCCTTGTTGAACTCTTCTTAAAATTGATCACCCTTGACCCCAAAGTGCAAAACTTGATCTTATTATCCCCATGATCTTTGTTATCCATTGTTATCCACGATATCTGGGGATAACTAGGAGATCATCTCCCGAGGCCAGGAGTCCCTAAACCTTGGGAATACAAGAAGCCCAGGATTGACTTGAGCATAATACTGGAGGGCTTATCTTTCTTCTTCTTAAGTCAGTTTGTCCTGTCGGCGATGATAGTTTCCATCACCACCGGCTGAAACTTTGCATGGGAGAGGACTCTTGCTCCATGAGGTAATTGTTCCAAAGTATCATGGTAGGCCCATGTATGTCATATTTGATAAATTTATAAACCTTCTTATATGTACATTAGGTTCCTTTCATTTTTGATGGCTGCCTTGGATCTTACACTAATCCACTTGACCATTGTTGGGAGTGGACGATGGCTCTGCAAATCGTCTTCTCCCACCATTTTATCACTTTTGCATCTTATACCCAGCTCATCTATCCCATTCCCTAGTGGAAGCCCATTAGGATGACCTTTGAGGGTTACACTTTGTCTTGTGGGAAGAAGGGGCTAAGGCCAGTAAAGCAGTACAGTAAGATAAAAGCCACCGAGGAGAATAAAACCTAGGATTAACCATGAGGGGATCCTCGAGAAGGCAATAAAAAGCCCTCTCTGACTAAAAATTCACTAAAGGACCCTAAGAGAAAATAATAAAAGTAAGACCTAACCAAGAGGATGGGAGTCTCATCACAAGCCGACCAGCGTATATTCATAGGTATCCAGTAGGTATGACATTTGCCATCATTTGGTCCTGCAGGTGACCTTTGGTTTACTATTAAGGGAAAGGAGTCTCATCTGCAGGCAGCCTTATCATTTCTCTTTGAAGATACTGATGCGTCTTCTTGTCGACTCAGTCCCTTAAAGCCAAAGGCGTGTCCTGCAATTCCGGACATGAAGCAAAAAGAAGCAATAAAAGATAAAGGCAATAAGGGCTGGAAAAAATACATCCATGGCGGGTACAACTCGCCTCCCACAAAAGGCACCTCATTAAGACAATACCTGCCCTTGGTCTTGCTGTGATTGGACATCTCTAAAACCATATCACTACTCATAAAACCTTAAAACTGAATGATCCTTTGAGAAACTTTCCATCTCTTGTGGGTGTTAAGCCCAATAGGTTATTACGTCGGTTTCCTTAAGCTTTGTATAGTAGATGCATGTAATATCTTTTTGAGCTCTTAAGATGATATATTTAGGGATTTCATGCATATATTTGATATGCTTTAATGATGATGATACATGATTTACATTGCTATGATCTCTATGACTTATGAGCTCATGGAGGGCTTACTTGTTGTTTTTGTAGGACCATGCCCAATGGATAGGTATTATTTTGGACCAGTACACATGGGAGATGATTATTTCGGACCTCCATGGGGTTAGAAGAGCTCTGAGATAGTTCTTGGGATGGCGGAGTTAGCGTCATGATGAGCCCTTGCATGAAGAAGACATAAGGGCGCCCTCACGAGGAACACTGAGAGATCGGCCTAGAGGGGATCACCCACTGCGGATGACATGATGGCTTTTGATGAATGAGGGCGTAGCCACCGAAGAGGCCGGCGGGCATTCTGGAAGGATGTGGCAGTGTGCTTGAAAGTTTAGCGATGTGAAATGCGGGAACCCTAGAAGAGACCCAGCGTTGCCGCCGGATGTGATGATTGCCCCAAAAGGGCCAGCGCGTCTCTCCCTCAAGGGGGGCCTGACGTCTCCTCTTTTATCTCTTACTTTGGCATTTTAGCATTTAATGTGACAAATAATGGAATATTGTTAAGTCAGCCTTGTTGGTTGTTTTAAATGACCTAATTCTTGGCAATTTAAAGGTCATTTGGATGATATATGTTGAGGGCGTTGAGCCTCATTTTGGATATAACACAACTCACTCTTGTAGTCTGCAATTTTAGTCTTTATTCTTGGATTATTGGCTCCTTGGGGAGTTGAGATGCTACACTTGGAGGATTATCTTTGGCATGTGTGAATTGTTTTATCGTGGAAGGTGTTATTACCAGCTAAGGGTTTGATAAAGCTCTTCATGAATTTGTAAGAATGTATTTTCCTTCACAAAGAGCTTCTTGGGATTGAATGGTTGTAGGTTTAATATCTTACGTGTATGGTTACATTGTTATTAGTATGCTTAATCATTGAAACCCTGAGGAGCAAGCACACAAGTAGGTCATTGCTTTATGTCCCCATGATAAAAACTTGTTTAGCCATTTGATTAAGAAGGGCATAGCCTAGCCATTCTCCACTATTTCTCCTTTTCTTGAGTTAGTTTGAAGCATAGATTGAAGGAAGAGCGTCCTAGGCCTAATTGAGGCTTTACACCTAGGGTTTGGACTCTTGAGGTTTGAAAAGCCTTGGCCCCAACAACCCTTTTCAGCCCTAGTTTATGTTTTAAAGCTAGCAGCTTTTGCCAAAGAGTTTTGGAAGAGGGAGGAGCATGAGGCTAGCTTTATGCCGGAATAGGCCTCCTCCTTAGGGGTTTTGACTTCATGGCCACAACCATTGCAACCCTTGATCAAACCTAACTCTCCCGTCCTTAGATTCGTCGCCCCAAGCCGCCTAGTCTCACTCCTTGACTCCATAATACCTAGAGCAGCGGTCTAAGAACTACTGCGTTGAGTCTTTGAATTATTAAAAGCGATCTTTCAAACTTTCAAAATTGAAACCCTAACCAACCATAGCGACTTTTAACCCTAACTAGCTAGTGCCGTCATGCCTATTTGATCTCTTGTTTGGTATAAAGCGTTGTGGCTTTTCATCTAGCAATTGGCATTGATGTAGATTACATTTATTCTTAGAATTTTGCAAAAGCGTCCACTTCCTTGCCTACTAAAATTAACCTAGATTAGGGCTGACGTAACCCTTAGTAGGCTTGTACTGACAACAATATATGTGAGCATTATTAGTGATAGTTAATGCGTTGTACTAGTTCAAGGATTAATTTCATACATTGAATGCTCATTTTGTATTTGTGGAAGAAGTAATATTATAAGCTATATCTTTAATTGCAATCCGTGACTTTAATTCAATAATTACATTTATTTATGCTCATGTGTATTTAATATTGATAGTCATTGATATTTTTGGAATACTAATCATTGTACATTTTGTTTATCATTGCCTTGTATCTAAATTAAATAGGTGCCACTTCGTTGGAATTTTCTTCTCTTTATTCTCGATTTGGCGATGTCTGTGAAGTACATTAACCTTTACGGAGCCTTATTACTGATCCTTTCCTTTAATACCGCGGATTACTGGGACCAATGTTGTAAAAAGAAATCGTTTGGAAAAAATGCGGGGTCGAAGGAAAACAGCATTTACGTAAAATCTGACAAAACATGCAATAGGCTTAAAAATACAAAATATTCATTTTTAATTTTGAAACTTTTAAAGCAACAATAGCATCAAAATGGAGCAGATGCAGGATGAATATGGAAGAAAACTGATATATAAGATATATATAAGATATACAAATTGTTATCACACACTAAAAATGAATAATGTCCTGATTCCTGAGTCATCCAAAAATATAATAAATCATAAATGTATCTCATGATGACGATCATGACTCATGAGTGAGTCATGAGTCATCTACATTGAAATCAAATAAATAAACTATGGATTCCCTCAACCCTTTTCTGAACTGAAATTAATGGAGTTGTAGAAGCCTTTTCCTCTGCATGATGGGAGTAGAGTGCCCTTAGGGCATGTCTTATAAATCAGGTCAAATATCCTCTAGAAAGTAGAGACCCTCGAGACAAATGTCCCATAGAAGAAGGTACTGGTAGAGAAAGTCGACTGCTAGTGCTAACATTGGGCCTATCTCCCTCCGACTGTGACTCTCACTCTAGCGAGTGTTTAGCAAGCCTTTCGGTGTGGCCGAATATCCTAAAGAACATCTGATCCAGTCTACTCGGAGATACCATTATCATCACCACTATCCTTTATCCAATCAAGGGCGGTCTCAATAGCAGGTTCCTCAACCTCCACCCTCCATCATTGGTGTCAATCTCCTAAATCCAATGAAATGGCCTTGGCATCAATTTTATCTCAAGTTGCTTCACCCACAAGCACGAGATTATGTGGAGCATCAGACCAAATCAATTGAAGTGAGGCCATCCAACATGAGGGATCATAAATTAATTTATTAAGGAATCGCCAAAGAAATTTATAAAATTTAAATGACAAGTTAATAATTTATAATTTTAAAATGAATTCGAAATTTCATTGAAATTCTCCTAACTGTTAAGCCTTTTGGTGTGTATTTTCAAATACACTCCAGTTGCACAAGCATCCTAAAGAGCTACATGTTTAGCTAAGCACCTGAATTTGGAGTATAAGGCCGATGGAGGTTGGTGTGCACGTACACTACTAAGTCACAGGACACGATGACAAAGAGAAGACTTCAACAAAAGAGTTTATACTTCAGTGAAGATTACTTTTCTGGGGTCCATGACAAAAGAGTTCAGCAATCAATACCACCAACATCCAGGTACATAAAAGGCTTTGTTTCTATCTTGAGTTGATAATAGGTTCCATGCCACTCATACATGATAGAATCAGTGGAAACATTGCAATCTTTCCATTCTTGAAATCTTAAAAACTGTTAAGTCTGAGATTTTTAATGGGATATGAAAGTCTACTTTCTCCATATGAGAGTCCAATGGGGTTGGAACCACTCTCAAACATCTTTGAAACAATTAATGGTAATATTGAAAAATTAAGAAGTAAAATGAGTGGAAATGAAAAGATAAAGGAGAATATAAAAACGTACCATTAAAATACTAGTTGGGGACCTTTTAAAATAGCACTAGTAAGGCAAAAATCGAGGAGAATGTCACTTTTACTTTGGGAATTTAACATTACAAAACCAAATACTAGGGTTGGGACCTTTTTAAATAGCACTAGTAGGCAAAATTACCCATGCTCACACTTTTGCAAACACAGCATTCCCCATGGTTTTCTAATTTTTTTTAGGCAGGGCGATTTTTTTTGCAAAGCGATTACATGAGGGATTTTGGCGATTTTTCCTAAAAATAAAGCCAACTAAACGGAGCCCTAAAAGATTTTTGGGGAAAAATCGTTTCCTTCAAGAAAAAAATTGGAAGTTTCACCATACGATTTTGCGATTTTTAGCCGGTTACACAACCTTGCTAGGGGCGTATCCCATGGGATCAATACCCTAAATAGAAAGAGCTCCCCACCATCAAGGTGGCGAGTGGTGGGAAACTCACATTCGCCCGGTTGTGCCCTTCCAAGCTACTAAACCTATCCTACATTGGCGATAAATCCCCATGAGTTTTCTTAAGGATTGTCATCAAGTTCTTGTTGTTAGACTCAACAAGGCCATTACCCCAAAAAGTCAGTGAGAATTAGGAAAAAATGGATTTAGAAGCAAAAGATGCGGCAAAGAAGTCGACAAAAAATCAGGAAAACCGACAAACTTGTTAAAAAATGCAAAATATTTGTTTTTCAAAATTTTAAACATATAAGAAACAACAACATCCCGGATAAACACATTGGCACATAAATATGGAGAAATCGCTACGATATATATGTAGTCACTGGTGGATACCAAATAAAAGTTATACATCAAATGACATCACATATATAATTTATAAAATGCATCTCATGATTCATCATCATACAATGATGCATAGATGTCGATATATATAATGAGTCAATGACAAATGAAACAAAACTAGCAGCCAGCTAGCTATCTAATATCAACGTTGATATTAGATAGCTAGCTGCTATCTAATATCAACGTCTCCCCTTTTTATGAGAAAATATAAGGGGTTGTTTTTCAGGCCTGCCCATGACAGTAGAAGGCCATGTATCTAATAGTGGATGACCACTAGTGTGTGCAAAAGTAGGTGTATCAATAAGTGTAAAAGGTAGTGTTGATGCTAGCACATCACCATCCATGATGTCTTGAGGAGCCCACTCCCTCCCTGAAATCCTCCTGCTCCTCCTCTCCTGGTACATCTCCAAGCTGTTGTTCCGGGTTCCTCATCCTATCAAAATGCGGTGCCTCCTCCATTGCCAGGCATCTCGGACTCCTGCCATAGACAATACATCAATGTGTCAGGAAATGGCATCCACGACTTGGTGTTAATCAATTTGCTTCAATATACTGAGTGAAGATTGTAATGGACATACACCAAGTCATTGGGGCCATTGAAGTAACTCCAACACATGGAGGGTCATAAAAAATTTAATGAGTTTTAACTTTTGGGGTCATGACTCATAAAGTATAATATATTAGACGGTCTTTCCCTTCAACCACTCTTCTCTGCCTGTATATAAGATGGTTGGTGTATGTGCACACCAACATTTGTCTTATTTGTAGGCACTGGGTATAGAGAAGAGTGGTTGAAGGGTATATTTTTACTGGGTCGTGACAAAGAGTTCAACAATCAATGCCGCCAACATGGAGTACGCAAAGGGATTAGTTCTGTGATTAAGTATAGGTTCCATGCCCTCATACATGAAGTAAGATCCGGTGGAAACATTGCAATCTTGCCATTCTTGAAATCCAGAAAGAAATTTATTAAGTGTGCTGAATTTTGAATGGGACCCTAAAATTCTATTTTCTCCATATATGGGAAGTCCAATGAGGGTTGGAACCACTCTCAGAGCATCACGAAACATCCTGAAAATGGTAATGTTAAAAATTTAAGTAAAAGGATGAAAATGAAAGATAGGAGAATGTCCTACCATTGTCAATTATTAGGGTGGGTGGAATTGAGGGTGGAATCCATAAATCCTTGATGGTGATGATGATGATGTTTTGTTAAGTTGCCTCCGCAGTGATTGGGAAGACCACAAACCCTTCTCCTTCCTTCTCCACAAACAATGATTTAGAAATGACCGAAAAAAAGTCAAAATTCGGCCTTGTGCCCGCGGATTAAGACGC
Organism: Picea sitchensis; assembly: GCA_010110895.2. NCBI lineage: Eukaryota > Viridiplantae > Streptophyta > Pinopsida > Pinales > Pinaceae > Picea > Picea sitchensis. Next base: position 6,361 of record SNQJ01S0199477.1, on the reverse strand, counting down.
CCAGCAACTTTTTCCATCGAACCGCGAATTTTAGGGTAAAAGTCGTCGACTTTTAGGGTAAAAGTCGTGACTTTTACAAAAAAGTCACGACTTTTTAAAATGAGTAAAAATCACGACTTTTTCCAGGGAAAAAGTCAGTAGGGAAAAAAAAAGTCGCAACTTTTTCAATAAGTCATGAAAAATCGCCGACTTTTACCAATATTGGATAATATAATGTCGTATTTGAAGCGAGAATGGGGATATTCTGTGGAGCTAAGGCCTTGGCATTATCCAGTGGTATTTTTTGTTGCTTTTAAAATCTAGTGATAATCCTGTCTTCTAGAAAGTCCATAACCACTTTATGAGTTGCCGACTTGGTGGGTATAACTATCCCATAGTGAAATAATGGAGTTATTTGTGATTATCCAAGTATAGCCATTACTTGAATTATCTTTAGGCCCGACCAATGAAATCAAATTGCTTCTTTGAAAAGGGGCTTCCACTACCTCTTGGATTTGTAATGGTAGAAATTTATAGCTTTTGCTTCAGTAAACAAGCCCGACCTTTAGCGACAACCTTACCATTTTGTGCACATCTGAAAATATAGTAGGCCAATAGTAACACCTTTCGAGAATTTTGTGGCTGTGGTTTTGGCTGCAAAAGTGCCCACCACAAAATCCTAAATGAAAATCAACCAAGAGTCTTTTGGACTCAATCTCATCAACACATCTAAGTATTACCCCATCGGTGTTCCTCCACCCTAATCCATCCTGAATTATACAATACTTGGCTGCCTTTAATCTCAATGCTCTTCTTTTTGTGACCAATCAAGTGACTAGGGCATGGGAGATTAGAAAGGAAGAAAATGATATCAACATACCATTAGTGTTGTTCTAACCTCTGTAGTTCAGGAATAAAGTTGGCCCAACTTGGCTGTTTTGAGAGACTAGGTTCAAAGCTTGTTCATTACCTTGAGTTAGCATTTGAGGTAATCCTTGACCTTTGATTAATTTGGTGGGTTTATCTCTAGATCATACTCTTGTATTTTAGAAACCCACTCCCACGACCCCATGATCTTGTTGTCCAAGGATATCTTTTACCGCAGGGTGAGGTACATACTCCACAACTCTTGAATATCCTATATGAGCTACATTTAAATTCCTTATACCTGATTGCTACACGTGAGCTAAGTCCAGCTCACTTGATGTGTCTCCCTAGGAGACACAATGTCCACAGGTTCAAATCCCTGCTGTCATGAAATTTGAGACCTCTTCCTTCCCTAGGCTTACTCCTAGAAGGGAAGCCAAGGGGTTAATCCCTAGTTACTAAATTAGTTTTAATGTTAATGTTCTAGGAATTAATTTTAAATTGGTTGAAAGGCTAAAAGGGAAAACTAGCCTAGGATATTTCCAGCGACAATCTTGAGGAGTGCAGTTTTAATCTAAGAAATGTAAATTGACCCCTTTCCCTAAGTCAAACTAAGACTAGTGCCTAAGGTTAGGCAAAAGGGTCAACTAAAGTTTAGAAATTGGTTTGTTACAGGATTACACAAACAAATCAATTTAAACTACCCACAAACACAAAGTTATAATTACTTACAAAAGAATGCTAAATGTTACAAATTATACCATAATACAAAGATACAAAAAATATACAAGATACAATAAGTATGAAGTGTTCAACAATTTGCCAAGCATGCCCCACAATAGCCTTACTCTATTGGACCGCCTTCCTTGGCTACACAATGTAAAAACACTCAGAATCTGATAAGTGATGCTTCCCAGAGTGGGATACTCAACACTCTCTTGACTCACCCCACAACTGATCTATAAACAAGATATTTCAATGACCACTCAAACATTCACTTAGTCATAAGAAATATTAACCATCAAGTTGCATATAAGATAGATAAGACAATGAAAATATTATCACCAATGATGTGTTCCTATCAATACATCTAATTCCCCCAACTTATACAAAGGTGATCTATACAGCTAAGTGTTTAGGAGTTTCTTAAAGATTTGATTGATTTTAATTTCCCTTTCCCCCTAAACTAGATAAGGTACTTCAAACTTCCTCCTCCCTTGTGGAAATGACAGTGCTCCAGAGATAGTAAAGGCAAGCAGTGCATTACCTAGCTTCCTCATTAGGATCCTGACAGCAAGTACTTCCAGGAAAGGAAAGGATCTCTACTTGAAATCACGAGGACGGTCCCCGCCTCTTCCCTAGTTGTTTTCCTCAAGCCCGTTTTAGATGGTGGAGATGGGCTGAGCAGAGCCCTAAAATGTTGTTAGATATTGTATGACCATGAATTTAGGTCTTTATGTGTGTTTGGTTACTTTTAGAAGTGTTTAAGACTTTAAAAAGAATTTGGTTTAAGCGTGGCTGGCCGAGCTGAAAAAAAAGTGAAAATGAGTGCTAGGGATGTAAATTAACCCACCATTAACACATCAAAATGTGAATGAAATGTTGCAAGATTTTATACCATTCATTCATAAACCAATCACTAAGTGACGTTAAAGATAAAATGAATGTACTTGCGGATATGAAAATGTAGATGTAAAAAGTTGACCCCATAAACATTAGAGATATCGTGTAAAGATGTGTTGAAGCGGAGTGAAAGCGTAGATGCACAAACCATGAATGGCAGGCTCAAAGATATCCATCATCTACATTACTCCATTCATCACCATAAGCATATAATTGCAAAAGAAAGAGAAAGAACAACTTGCCGAAGTGATCACCAAAATGAGATCTAAAACTAACCATTCATCCACATATGTTTGTTAAGCTTATGAAAAATGGCCGTGCTTGAAATAGGAAACTTAGCCAAGCAAATGGAAGATTTAAGACCATATTCATATCACATGCACATAAGATTTATAAATAGCATAATGAAAAGATGAGCTATGGCTACAAAGTTACATCTAGATCATTGCTGAGAATTTACCATGAGGGGGCATAATATAAAATGAAACAACAGAAGGAAATAGAACTGATGTTGATAACTAAAGATATTCTAACTGAATGGCATTATCAATCATCTCATGTGAAATTTTCCTTTAAGCCAAGGTGATTTTGGGGAGTCATCCCCAAAGGTGCCGGTAAGTTAGATTAATACTACTAAGATATGGCTGCCTGGGAAAGCGAAGGGGCATTTTAGTCTTATGTCTTGAAGATCTGAGAAGGAATTAGAGCGAGGCTCTGGTATTTGCTTTCGAGCCGAAATTTATCTTGGTAGTATGCTATAGCTCTATACCAATTTCGAAAATTTGGAAGCAACCAATGAAATGAAAGAAAACTAAACTAACAATCATATGGACAAGTAATGAACTAAGCTAAAGATGAAATAAACTACTCAAAGTTAGATCAAGATTTAGGCCACAATGAATGAGGGAAAAAAAAGCAAGGGAACTTAGAAATTTGAAGGAGAAAGGAGAAAAGTGTTACCCAACCAAAGAAAGTGTGTTGGGAAGCCTCCTATGTGTTTTTGGGCAGCATATGCCCTTGCATCTGTCACTAACCTGCAAAACAGCAAGCAAAGCTTCTATTTGGAAATGCTACAAAACACACTAAACTTGTCAAAATTTATGTTTTTACACAGAAATTTTTATCATAAAAATCAGAAAGAAATGAAAACTTATTTTTGAGAAGCTTTTTCTAAGAATATTTAGAAACTGAAATGTAAGTGGAAATGGATGCAGCAAGTAAATGGATTAAGGAAAATGTATGGAGTGTAGGAAGGACTCGAGAATTGGAGCTCATACTTAGAATTAACTATCAATGAATCAACCTTTTAGGATGACACATAAAACCCAAATATGTGAAGCATGGAATATATAGTTATCTTGGAATAGACAAGAATGAAATGCTTACAAACCCTAAGCTATCCAACATAAGCATAAGATAACAAAAATACTCTTTGCTACCCTACCCAAACAAAATACTTTAACCCAAGATCTATCACCAACAACACATAAAAACACTAATCAATAATATCACCTCATGTGTATGAAACAGCTAGAATACTCTTAGATGCTCAATGTCCTCCAAAACTTTCTTCTTATTATCCAATGGAAGAGGTTGTGACAATGGATTGCCACAAGCCCTTCAAGAAAAACACCAGTGAAGAATCATTAATATTAAGAAAAAGATAGAGAGGATGGGATGGTGGAAAACTAGTAACATAACATTACAATAATGAAAGGTGAGGAAAGAGAGAGTGGGGGTCTCTTAAATAGCCTTGGGAAACCAAGAGACCCCTCTTGGATCTTCAACGAGTGTCAAAGATCCAAGGGACAGACAACTCAAAGACCAAGATGAGCCAATGAGATGAGAGGCTTTTAGGTTGGAAGGAAATGGAAAAGAGGTGAAAAGGGTGAGGAGAAAATAAGTAAAAGAGGAAACATATGAACCAAGAGAATTGCGTACCATTAAAAGGGGGTTGCAAGCTTTTATGAGAGATGTTTCCATTCCCATGGGCTTTAGCCAAAATACAAAAGGAAAGGCGTGAGCTAGGAAAGGAAAGGCATTGAGTGCTTGGAAGGAGTGTGGATAGATTGTGGATGGCACACTCTCAAAAGGCAAGAGATTGATTGGAAAAGGGCAGAATTACGCTCCAAGTAAAGGAAGAGTAACTTACCAGGCAAGGCATTAGGTTTCTAAAAAATAAGTGAAATTAAGCATGACTTAGGAGGAGAGAGTAAGTGAGGAATGTGAGAGGAGGTGGAAGGATGGAAGTGGGAAGGAGGCGTGAGTAATGGAGAAATGACCCCTGATTAAATTAAGTGGCTTTATAAGCTACATGGGTTTTGTGAGGATTACGTGAGGCAAGAGTTAGAGTATGGGAGGAGTGTGGTGCGTGAGGTTGGAGAGTGAGGAAGGAGTGTGGATTCCACACTCAAAAATGACGTGGAGGGGAGGATGAGGGGCATAAGAATGAAAGAAGGAGGCCCCACACTTTAATTAAGGGAATAATCAAATTGATACGATAGGAATGGACATCACGTGGAGTAGTGAAGAGCGTGGGGACGTGAGGTTTAGGAGAGCATGGGTTTAGTGTTTGAGTGAGGGAGTACGTGAGGTAATGGAGGGACCCATAACTCACTTTTAAGTGAGTTAATAAATCAAACTATGAATTATTAAATCAACCCAAGCATCACTACATGCTCACATGGGGAAAGGGACGTGAGCCTAAGGTAGAAGGATTTAATTAAAATTAAATTTAATTAAAATGGTTTTAAAAGGTGGAGTAAAGGGTGTGGGTAGGTTAGGTGGGTCCTTTCTCATCACTATTGCCTTTTAGCCACTTGATTTGGTCCATTATTATTACACAAATTACATTTTTTCCATCAATGCAGGTTTAGCGAATTAAAATTGCGTTTTCGAAAAACTCATAAGCAGACAACAACCTTAAAACTTGTGGTGAGTTAGAGCTTGGTCCACAGTGCGGGGGTCTCATTAGCTTTCTTTTGAGTACAAATACCCTATCGCAAATCCCGGGACCAAGTTTTTACATTAATTACCAGGAATTAATTGATTAATTAATCAATTAATTAATTGGAACAACAAAAAACCTAGCCTGCCAATGGTCGGTGAAGTTCGTGTCATCATCTTCATGGTCATTTTACAACGTTTCATTGCTAGCTACCTAGAATCACTTCATTAGAGGCGTCTTCCATGCTTTGGAGAGTTTGTTGGTGGAATTGAAAAACTCCGAAATTAGCATTTGGTTGAAATACATTAATATCTAGGGATAAAAACGCATCAGTAGAAGGACTCTCCTAATGAGAACCTAAAGGCAACCCATTCTTATGATCATGTAGACTTATTACAATATTAACCCACCTTGGGGGGTCTTGCGTAATCCAGCTTACAAAGGAATTTTGTCTTTGGAGCATCAAATGCCCAAAATGGGAATAATCGCATCTTGACATACACTTCCATCGATGATGCATATCTTCATGGCACATGGTTGACCCCTGTGCTGAATAGGTCCGCTTGGACTTCAGCTTAAGGGACTTGACCTGGGCATATGCTTGCTTTTCCATAGTTGTATAATTAAGTTTTGAATTTTGCAATGCTTTGCTCCAAAAGAATGATGATTGTCAAGAGCAACCCATTGCTTTAGTATCCTCAGAAGCAAAGGAGTAGATTTGAAAATCTTTGGCATAGTTTGGACTAATTAGTACAAAAGATTTACCAATTGCAGGAATGTAATACTTTTGAAGCTCTTCTTCCTTCTTACATCCATTTCAAAACACGACATCACTTTCTTTAAGGTGCTGGATGGGTTTCAAAGTTTTGGCAAGATTTGGGATGAACCTTCTTACAAAGATAATTTGATCAACAAGGAAGGATTGCAGGCTTTCTTGGTTTGTGA
>SNQJ01S0199476.1:0-17069 GCA_010110895.2 Picea sitchensis | reverse complement strand
AAGTGGGTGAAGAAGACAATGCTTATAAACCAGATACACAATGATGGGTTTAATAAACAATGTAAGAAACTATTAATCAAGTTATGAACTGACTAATGAGATGACAGTCATTTTGCAGTTAAAACAACTTGAATAAGAGTACATAAGAAGGGTGGAAATTTGACATTAATAGAGAGAGAAACTTGTGATCTGTATTATCATATGAAAAGTCTGTTACAAAGGTATAGTTTATGTATCCAAAATCGAACCCTGGTATATGAGAAAGATAGGCATTTATAGCCTTTACAACAAGTCTTAGATCCTGGAAAACTGGATCTGGATTTCTAAATATAGAAAGCAAAAAACTAACTTAATACAATAGGATAATTAAAGAACTAGTTCCTAGGAATCGAACTATCTTCATAGTTGGTCTTTGACATCTGGTCTTCATCATTTCTATGTCTCTGATGTGTCGTGGAGGAAAAGACACGTGTCTTCAGTGGCTGGAAATATTTCAACAACTGTGAACAAAACTTTAGTTGACCAATTAAACATTCACCCCCAAAATCTCCATGAATCTTTGATACTGAATATTTCCTGATTTGGTGATTAATTGTTTGATACTCTCTTACCCTTTAAATCACTCCAAAATCGCTCTGTTCGAGCTCAAATCTTCAAAAAATTCTCATTCTGCAGTTTCACCAACTATTTTGCCTTAGGATTTGCTAATTAGCTGATGAAAGCTCTACTTTTCAACAGTTAATTGGTTATAATTTCGCCTTCTATGCTGGTGAAAGCTCTGTTTTGATCAAAAAAGGAAACCTTTCATATTCAAAACTATTGTTCCATCAAAAATCAGTGTTCATTTGATTGCTCTCCCTGCAAATTTACAGCAACCTGGGCCAACACCTGTAAATCTGGGTGTGTGTTAATTTTTTCCTTCAATTTTTTGATTTTCCTCTTCAGGCACTTAGCTAACCACCATAATCTATTATAATCCTTTGTGATCTTTTTCTTTTTCTTCTTGTCTTTAATGCTTTCACATGATAGCTTCTCAAAAGTTGCATTTGTCTTTGCAAAATTCTATGATAAAGCTTTATATCTTGCCTTTATCACCCTTTCGAGAACCTCCTGCTGTGCTATTACCTCTTTCAGCTCCTTAATCTTTTGTGATTTCTTTGATTTCTTATTTCTTGAGGTTTCACCTTCATCTTTGGGAGTATAAGCTTCACAATCCTGTGCAGTTTCCATGTTTCCATGGAGTGTTCTGGACTTTTGATGGCTGGACTTTCATCTTCCTTTTCTGGTTCCGTGTCTGAATCTGTGTATGGTAGATTTAGAGCATTTGTCTTTTTCACTGTGGATTGCTCTGAGTTTGTTTCAAAATCTAGTTTCTTTTTAGCTTTCTTGGGCTTTATACTAGAATTTTGGTCTTCTGGTGGCTTTTGGAGAGCTCTCCTACTCCTTGAGCTACTCTGAGGAGTTGACTGCTTCTTGCCTGCTTTCTTCTTCTCATTTATAGGTTGAGTTTGGGTCTCAAAACCTTCCCAGAATAGAAAGTGCTGCCAAGTTCTTTCTCTTCGTTTCAGTTCTTGAAAGATGATCATTTAAATGAGGCCATAATGACAAAGAACATTTTTTATGCTAAAAGGTTCGACTCTGATCTTATTACACACCTTGGTTAGACTCTTATGAAGAAAGAAAGACAAATTTAGAAGGACCTTCCTTGTGAAGTGATCTAGGAGTCTAAAATGATATAACATTAACTTGTCATACCTGCTCTCTGAGGTTAAGTATAATTGAATGCCTTTGAAAAAATCTTTCCATTCATCTTCAAGGTAAGAAACAAGGATGCTTTTCTTCCAGGTTATGCTTCGGAATTCTGTCTTTAGGTATACCCTAAAATCCAAGTTCTTGGTCACTGTTGTTTTAAACCAACTTTGGCTTGTTCTAGGTAAGCCAATTGCTGAAGCGATGGCAAATTCATCAACTATCATTTCCAGAGAGCCCACTGTAGCTTTCTTTCCATCGTATGACTTTGCAAAAATCTCTGCTGTTGCTTGGTGATAACCTTCCTATAACCTTTCCACATATGTCATACAACCTGCATCTGAGAATCGCTTCTTCACCTTTGGATAAGACTGCAAAAAGGATAAATTATCTAACTCCTTCCTCAAAAGTAACCCTCCTTGCTTCCTCTCCATATGCAACTTAATCGTCGGTTGATTTGCACACGTTTGTCACAGTAATCTTCTTAATAAGGAAAAGGCTGGCGCTGGTGAAAATGACCCTGTGTTGTCAATTGAAAAATGAAACCTCATAATAGAAATTTTAAACACCGCGAGTTCAAAATAAGAAATGGTGATTTGATGGCTGGTACTTTATCCTCTGTCTCCAATGATGATTGAGAGTTCGTCACCTCAAATCCTCCTCTTGTTGTCTCACGAAATACGTGAGCATGATCTGTCATGATGTCCTGCTAAAACGTGATGAAACGATGTCATCATTTATTTGCTTCCATTAGCTTGCCATGATGATTGTATGACGTGTGTCCGGTGTGTCCTTTTTGGATTTCTGGAGTCATGGAGGAAAATTTGTGTTAGCGCTTTCACCAGCTCGCTTGCCGCGGGGAGTACACTTTAACCGTTGAAACCTGAGGCTTTCACCAGCTAACTTCAACTTCAAAACATATGTTAGCTGTTTAAAAGCTTTTTCTTAAATTTTTGAAAAGACCTTTGAGGATCGATTTATTTCTAGGATAAAATCTTAAATCCTATGTTTTGACACTTCTAAATTCTAAAAAATTATATAGAACCCTATTTTATGACCATGCTATCACCTACAAAATAGAACAAATTGACTGATTCATTTTGGGAGATAACAGAGTCTGTATATGAAATCAAGGCTCATCAAAGGATGAAAAGGGGAAAATAGGTAAATGTGGGTTCTTGGGAAGGTGGAGTCACCATATGAGCTTTAAGAAGAGCTCATCAAAGGTGGAAAGGGAACGTCCTTTAGGTGGAGTCACCAGACAAGCTAGGGAAAAGGATTTGGGATAGCTTGCCAAAGTGTTGTTAGGGTTTAGAGGAGCATTCAAAATTCTCTCCGCCAACGACAATAAAATGCTATCACGCAAGTTGTAGGTTGGGAAAAACCTGACCCAACTACCAAATGGTGACAACTTAGAGAACACCTACCCACTGCCACCTTAGGTAGGTATTCCCGTCACTTTAGATACAAGAGAATCACCTTAAGGGGGGAATCCCTCTGACCCTAGGGGGAATTATATGGAAAGTGAAGAGATGAAGTAAGGTCCCCCTTGTTACACATTATTTTGGTCACCTTGATGACGACTTTAAAAACATGTAATCAGGCCCTCAAAATCATCTTTTTCCTAGGAAGAGTAACTATTTTCCTCCTTTGCAAACCTATTTTTTGAAAGGACGTCGTAGGCTGCCCATATAGTACAGTGCGAAAATCACTGATTTCTGCAGGCTGCTCTATAGCTGGTCCACGGGATTTTCGCAGGCTGCTATATAAGTAGGGTGTGACGATGTTTGAAAGCCAAAAGAGGAAAGGGGTTCAAGAAGTTTCTAGAAGGGGAATCTTCTGAAATGTGAGGTGGTGTCCGTGTGGTTACGATCCTACTGAATTCTCTGATCTGGTGGGATCATCCTCATCTCTTTAACCACTTTAGCTTCTCCTATATAATGATGGGCTTCTCATGGAAATTGTTAAGCACAATTAAGCAAAATTGAGCAAAGAAACGATGGAAGAATAGGCTGGAGATTGTGTGAAGAATACTATTTCAGTTGATGTTTGAGGTCTGCATTCATCCATCAAGCTTTTGAAGATCACCTTTATGCAAACTCCAGAACAAATATATGTGTGTGTTGGAACGAAGGACCACTAAAAGGGAACTTGCGAGATCAAGGCATTTCGATTGTATCTTCCACTTTTATTCAATAAAATACAGTGGCATGTTTCTTTCCCATAAAATCATTCTCATTTTATTACATGATTCCTTGATCACATGTTTAAGTTTTCATTGAATCTATCGTAGTTTCTTTCACTTCAGTTGGTTTGTGTCATTGCAAATCTGGTTTCACAAGAGCACTGGAGCGAAGCAGGAACAACAAAGATATAAGGAAGCGATCTTAAAAGTAAGTCATCAATTCCTTCTTTGATAGTTAGATCAATGATTGTAAATGCCCTGTCCTGTTTTGTTCTATATCCAGGTGGATCTAGGGAGATTAGTTTATGTGCGCATTTACTGATTTATCTTATAACACCCCTAAAGGTCAATATAGAGAGTGAGATGAGAAATAATCTCGGTGGTAGCCAAAAGTTTCCAAGAGACAAAAGTACTTGTAAAGAGTGATGTACCTGCCCGAGACACAACAACAAGCCAAGTATATGTGTATAATGTTAGGTGGACAAGCAAGTTAAGCTTGTTGTCCCTAATTGCAGTAGTAAACAAAAGTATATATCAACAACAAATTAGTTGTTAAAGTGTTTAAACAATTGCTAAAAGTCCAACAAATGATGCAAGACATAAGCTAGATAAACACTAGTAATACTCAAGTATGAAAGCACAAGATTTCAACAATGAACAAGGCTGTAATAAAAGGTGTTTGCAGAGATATTTTGTAGCTGTATGGCTGTAGCAAACAAGTTTTTACAGCAGAAAATCCAACCATCAAAACTTGCAAAGAGTCAACCCAAAAGATGTGCTAGACTTAGTATATTAACTTAGCAATCTTTTTGCAAATTATGATGATTGAAAAGCAAGTTATAAGTGAGGAAAGAGATATTTTACTGTAGTCCTAATGGCTGTATCTTTTAATGAGCTATAAATCTAAGAAGACTATTCCAATCAAGATGCCCTAGTGGCCTTAACAAGCCCTTAGCATGCAAAAAATTATCCAATTGAAACACGATTTGTATCTCATTAAATCACGTTTACTGAGGCAAATAATTAATTTCTCCAATGCAAAAAATATGATTATTGCCTTTATAATTGGGTGAATGGAGTCTTTAAAACACAAGTTGGATTAACAAGATCCCTAGGGTTGTAAATCATCTTACTCCCTAGGTTATTCCAATCAACTTAGGGAAAATCTAGGAGGGTGTACACACTTGTACTTCTCCTAACAACCCTTGTTCAAGAATGACTTATACCCTTAACAATAAGATGAAGAAATAATGGAGGGTGTATCCAACATACTCCTCCTAGAGTTTCCACCAACAATAACAAAAAATGAGCAAGAAAGAACTAGAGTATGTAGTTTTTCCTTACCACTTCCAAGAAAAAGAGATATCAAACCCTAGTTCACCATGCAAATTACCATCCAAGAGAAAAAGAATCAGCCTTCAAGAGGTGCACATCAAAATGTATAGCGCAAATTTCAGCCATAGAGTCTTCTCACAATGGGAGAGTTATGTTAAAATGATTTGAGTTTAACCTCTATTTATACAAAAAGTTTTATACATATTTTGTCCACTTAGGTTAGGGTAAACACAAAGTAAGGGGACAACAAACCCCTACTTTGCCCCTTTACAAAAATAATACTAAACAATTCATATTTTGCACATAAAAGAAAACCCTAAATAAGACGTCACCCCTCTAGGGTGACGTTTTGACAGTTTTCCAGGTCATTGGATTAAAGGATGGAGGTCGTTGGGGCTCCTAGGGCCTTCTCTTTATGTGCTAAGGTCTCTTCCTTCAATCCATGTCTCCTCCGATCAAATCATGCCAAGTGTTAATGAGTAACAACTCCATCCCCTCCTAGGCAAGTAATTTGGGTGATAGGGGCTAGGTGAGGTCATCAATGATGTCTTCTAGGCCTCCAAAGGCACGTCTTCATCATTCGACATGCAAGGCCTTGGTATCCAACCTGTGGACTTGAAGCCCCACGAAAGCCCAAGCTAGGCTTGTTCCTCCAAAACTATCTGCCAACTGGGTCCTGCAAAGACAAACGTATATGCCCTCCAAGGATCTCAAGTCAAAGCATCATGATGAGTAAATAAAATCAATAAAAGAGCCATATAAGCATGTACATCCAAACTACCTCATCAAAATAAACTCATGCTCAAAGACCCTGTGCAATTTACCAAGTTTGAGTATGGGAGGGTTGACAAAACGACCTATTGGGTGAATCGTTCCTCAAGTTTAGGGGTGTTTCCCGTGGGGAACTCCTTCTAATTCATGTGGATGATGTGCTATGGATGAGGGAAAAACTTTTGGGCATGGGGTTCATGACATACAAGGGGTTGTAGTGTCTCATTTATTGGTGCCTTTGTAGAGGGTGTGTTGCACCTTCATTTGCAATGCATCCTTTTTCCAAGCCCATTCATTTCCATTAATTAATTAATAGTCCAAAACATTGGGTACTCCCTAGAGTGAAATCGATTAGCTTGGGGGGCACCACCATAAGGCCACTTGAAGCTAGAGGTACACAGTTCCATATGCAAGGAAAGAAAGGGATATTGCATGAGTGTACACACCTCAACAAGTGGCAGAATTTTTATTTATGTGTTTTATTTTGCAGGTCTTTGATTTTTTAAAAGAAGCATTTCAATTCTCTCAAGACCTCTTTGGGAGAGAATCTAGAAGGTTCTTAATCAAGCATTTATCTTTTGCCATCCACAAGCCTCTGGGCCTTCAACCCCTTCTTCCCATGAAGTGAGGGACAACCCCTTCTTGGGTCAGTACACCTAAAAATCCTAAACGTATAGAGATGAGGTGATGAAGTGTGGAAAGTTACAAGTATGGTCAGTAATGGCACGATGATTCATCAAGAGGACCTCCCAGTAGCAACCTTATCCCTAAGGCCGACCCACTGATTTCTCTTGCGTTTAGGATTTTCTATATAATTTTAAGACACTTCAACTTTTAATTCCAGAATGTAAAATAAAATAGGAATAGGATCAACTCATATATGCCATTCTTCCTAAGCTTGGAAATGCCTATTCCATTAACTCATATATGCCATTCTTCCTAAGCTTGGAAATGCCTATTCCATTTTTGAATCTACTTTTCACTCCACCAAAGAATACCTCATTAGTCAAGGGTCTACTTATAAAATGCCATCTTTTGAAATTTTTGGTGATTCTCTCGTTATAAAGAAAAATAATCTCTTGTATCTTGCATTGATCAACACTATAGGTACATCTAAAAAATCTTTGGTGGCACAACAAAATAAATCCCCCAAGCATATGAAGAAGCAACATACTCACAAAAACAAACATAACAAGGGTTTCAAAATCACTCAACCTTCTTCTGTATCTAGTGTTGATAAAGGAGCTAAGCCAAACAAAAAGAAGTCTATCGAGCATTGCAATTTTTATGGGGGAGATGGTCATCAAGAGTGACGTTGTTTCAAGAATATGTAAGAACTCAAAGAATCCATGAAGAAGAACAACCTGCAATTGGATAACTCTCCCTCTCATTTCTCAAAAGGACATTCTCTTCTACTACTATTTTCCTTCAATGCATCAAATTCTAGTTCTTCAAACGAGTGGATTCTTTATTCAAGAGCTTCTTATAATATGGTTAAGGATCAAGTCATTTTTTCCGCTCTTAATAAATGTACCAAAAATATTTTTTGTGATGATAGATCTCTAGGTGTGGTAGGATCAATCATGGTTCAACTAGTTGATGATCACTTTAATGATGTACTATGTGTTCCTAGTCTCTCTTGCATCCTTCTTTATATTTGTCAAATCACTCATTCTGGTCAAGGAAAAATCATGGAGTTTTCACCTCACCAAGTTGTACTTAATAAATTAAAATATTCTTAGCATATAGTAGCATTGGGAATAATCAATGATATTTCAAGTTGTACAGGTTTGACAACTTTGGGTCCATCTTGTCTTCCTTCAATTTTTATTATTCATATAAATGACATGAGAAGAATATTGCATGAGCGATTTAGCCAATTCGAACTAATGCTTCATTGTAACAACTATGCAAACATAATATGGTCATTGGTCTTTCTCTCGTTTCTTGCAAGGATGGTGCTTTTTTAGGTTGTGTTCTTGGGAAACGTCATTAAGACAATTTCAACAAATGCACATCTTCGCACCCTTCGTCCCCTGTATAGCTTGTGCACCATGATTTATGTGGTCCACTTCCTTCCAATTATTGCTATAGGTAGAAGTACTTCCTAATATTCATTAATGACTTCTCTAATCACACTTGGGTTTATTTCTTAAAACTTAAGAGTGAAGTTTTTGACATGTTTTTTTGGCTACAAGACCCTTGTAAAATAATAATCTGGACATCAACTCTAGAAGTTAAGAACATATAATGGTCGTGAATATGTTAACAAAAAATGTACAACTTACTACACTACACAAGGAATTTATATGCAACACATGTTATGTTTGACAACACATGTATTCCAACAGAAGACAAACACCTTTAGTAACCACTCACACAATAGGGTCAAAGATCAACACATCGATGTTTTTACGTGGTAAAATTCCCATGGGGAAATATCCACGACCCCAACCAATGTGGACACTTGGAGCAATTTATTAATGAAAAATAAAATACGTTACAAAGAGTTTCTCACAATCGATCATCAACAAATGACCCTCCATTTTCTTTTAAATAGAGATCATGCACCAATCGGGTCTTAAGCCACAAATCATTGTAGTCATTAAGATGGAGGAGAATATGGGCCGTCATATCACTCTATGTCAAAAACATATCATGACCATCATATTACAAATGCATACTAATGCATAATAAATAAACACACCAAGAAACACACTTTAACCTAATGACACATTAGACCAAGTTGATCTTAACTAAATCATAAGTGTCTAAATATCCTAACATCCCCCCTTAAGAACAACTTGGGATAAGATTGAAGGATTTACAAAGGTGACATAATAGGAGAAAGAAGGAGGCATTAGAGAATATCCCCCCTTAATGATAACTTCCCGATTTCCTAACATAAATCAAAGTTTGGAAAACTTCACTTCTGGAAGAGACTTTGTGAAAATGTCTACAAGTTGATCTTTTGTAGGGAAAAAGAGCACTTCAATAACTTGATCATGAACGAGCTTTCTGATGAAGTGCATGTGTATCTCGATGTGCTTGTTGTGTTGATGTTGAAATGAACCTTTGGCAAGCTTGATGGCACTTTGATTGTCACACCAGAGAGTGGTTGGATTTTTTTGTTGGAAGCCAAACTCTAAAAGGATCTATCAAAGCCATAAGGCTTCTTGACTTGCATTAATTGCTGCTCAGTACTCCACTTTTACTGAAGAAAGAGAAATATCCTATTGTTTCTTACATGCCCAAGTGACAAATCCATAACCAAGGCTCAAAACATAACCCACAGTAGAATTTCGATCATCAGGGTGCCGACCCAATCTGAATCAGTGAAACCAACCAACAAAAGATTCCCCCCTGAACTATAATGTATCCCAAACTAAATTGTACCCCGAACATACCAAAGTATAATTTTAGATTCTTTCCAATGGATTTCATAGGGTGTTTGCATATATCGGGCAACGAGACCAATAACAAAGGAAATATCAAGAGGAGTATGAGTCAAATATAAGAGGCTACCAACTAACTGATGGTACAAGGTGGCATCAACTTCTGGAGAAGTGCAAGTGGAAACAAGTTTGACTCCAGACTATAAGGGAGAAGGGGTTGGTTTACAATCATCCATGTGAAAATGAAAAACAAGGTCACAAGCATACTTAGATCAAGAAAGAAAGATTCCTTCCTTGGTTTGCAATACTTGAAGGCCAACGAAATAATGTAGTTAGCCTAAGTTTTTCATTTAAAACTTGTTTTTAAGGATGGATTTCACATGGATTAAAAGTTTTGGATCATTTCCAATGAGGATAAGGTCATTAACATAAATACCAAGGATTATGAGATGGATTCCTACTTTCTTGGTATAGACATTATGGTCAGAATGACTCTTAGAAAAGTCAATATCAAGAAGAAAGTTGTCAATTTCTCAAGGATCTTGCTTAAGACCATAAAGAGATTTCATCAGGCGACAAACAAGGCTGGAGTCATTATGGATATAACCAAGAGGTTGTTCCAGGTATATTTATTCTTACAAATCCCCATGCAAGAAGGCAGATTTAACATCCATATGTTGGAACTCCCATTTATGTGAGGTAGCAAGGGATAGAACAAGGCAGATGGAATTCATTTTGGCTATGGGGGCAAAGGTCTCATTACAGTTAATGCCTTCAAATTGAGAAAACCCTTTGGAAACTAACCGAGCCTTCTTTCTTCCAACACTTCCATCTGATGCATACTTAGTTATGTACACCCATTTACATCTGACAAATTTTCTTCCTTTTGGAAGAGGCACAAGATCCCAAGTATCGTTTTCCATTAAAGAGTGATACTCTTCATTCATTATCATGACCCAATATGGATGACCTGAAGCTTCTGCAAATGTTTTTGGGATCACGAGTCTCTTAAAATTGAGCCAAAAGAGAAGAGAATCATTGGAACTGTGAACGTGTCCCACACTGATATGAAGGATCACCGAAAAGATCACCAACTTCTTCTCATGTTGAACGAACCCATCTAGGAAGCAATGGTGTTGGTGTAGGTTCATGTTCAATGAACTCATATGGAGGAAGGTGAGTAGGCATAGGTGGATTTTTATCCTAGCTATCACCATCTGAAGAAGAAGAAAGTAGAATAGGAACATAAAATGGCACAAATACTGAAGATGGATCACTGGCCGAAGATGGTAGAAACACCAAATTAGGCTCGCATGTCAAGAGATTTTCATCAAATTTAACATCTCTTCTAAAAATAATTTCATTGGAATGAGGTTGAAGAAGTATGTAACCTTTGAAATCTTCAAAATATCCAACAAAAATACACTTCTCACTTTTAGGTTGTAAAGCTTTCCTTTTCTCACCAGGAATGTGAACACAAGCTACACTACGAAATACACGGAAGTGACTTGTAAATTTATTTTTCACATATTCACCTTCATTATTTGTTCTTAACCTTTGAAGTTGACATCCAGATTGTTTTTCTACAAGGGCATTGTAGGCCAAAAAATTGTCAAACACTTTGCTCTTAAGTTTTAAGAAATAAAACCAAGTGCGTCCACAGAAGTCATCAATGGAAGTTAAGAAATAATTGCACCCAGAGAAAGAATGAGAAGAAAGTGGACCACACAAATCACTGTGAACAAGTTGCAAAGGGGTCGAGGCATGCCAAGATGCACATTTTTCAAAATTGTCTTGATGATGTTTATTGAGAATACAACTGGCACAAACACCATCTCTGCAAGAAACAAGAGGAAGAACAATGACCATGTGTTGATTACATGGTATTTGCAATGAGCAATAGTTTAGATTACCAAACCGCTCAAGCCAAATTTTGCTCAAGTCATCGCTATGAGCAACAAAAACCGATGGAAAAGATGATGACCCAAAGTTGTCAAACTTGTACAACCTAGTAATATCATCAACTATTCCAGTTGTGAGGACATGCTTAGGATATTTTAAATCCTTGATTACAACTTGGTGAGGTGAAAACTCTACGATTTAACCTTCACCTGAATGAGTGATCTGATACACTGATAGAAGGTTGTAGGAAATACTTGGAACACATAATACATGATTGATATGACATAATCTACCTGGACTATTCGAGACCCTACAACACCAAGAGATCTATCATCACCAACAAATATTTTCTTGGTGTTACCTTCATTTAGAGCAGAAAAAATGGCTTTATCCTTAGCCATATGATAAGATGCTCCAGAATCAATAAGCCACTCATTAGAAGAAGAAGTAGAAGTTTCATTGAAGGAGAAACCATAATAAAAAAGTGCATTTGCATGATAATAAGAAGAAAAATCAATATTGATGTTGTGCTTCTTCATCGTTGCTTCTAAGACTTCCATATTTCTAAAGAATTTAGACTCCACACGACCATATTTCCCACAAAAGTTGCAATGTCTGTCAATATTCTTATTTTTGGATTTTTCTCCTTTGTCACCAGCTGTAGAAGCTGGAGGAGAGGGTTTGGGATCCTTGTTTTGCTTGTTGTTGTGGCAAGGATGTTGCTTCTAAGGATTCTTGGACTTATCTTTCTACTCAACCACTAAGGATTTGTTGGATGTACTTGCAGTGTTGATTAATCCGAGTTGTACAAGCTTATATTTCTCTCGAATAAGAGAATCACAAAAGGACTCAAGATTGGGAGTTTGGTAAGCACTTCCTAGAGCTTCTCTTGTGGTTTAAAGGTAGATACAAACACAAAATATGCACTACCAATCTTAACAAGAATAACATATATGAAACGGTCCTCCTTCACATCTATTTTGCAGTCTATGCATAAAAGTATAAGTGTTTTAAACTTAGATAAATAATCTTCAATGCAAGGAACATCATTGGGAATTAAAGTCATTAACTTATTTTCTGTTTGATGGGCTCGAATAATATTGTGTTTACCAAACACAGCTTCAAGCTTTTCCCAAGATTTATCTAGGCCATCAATTCCTTGAAGGTGAAACCTTAAATAAGGAGAGATGGACATTCTAATTAGTCCATATGATTCATCATTCTTATTATTCCATTTGAATTTCTTTTCATCATCAGTGGGTTCTTGTTCTTTTCCCAAGGTAATCTGGTACAATACTTTACTTCTTAATACATCCTCCACATGGGATTTCCATGAGAAGCAGTTGGTATTAGTAAGCAAAAGATCATTGGAAGAAGTCATATTAAATATGTAGAAAAAATGGATTTACAAGATGAAATCGACGATTTGGATGGAAAGCTCTCGAAAAAATAGGATGTTTCAAAAAAACGACATTGAAAATGGACTTTGTATGTGAAAGTTATGCCCTTTTGAAAAAATACATAAACAATAACTTTATAGAACAAGTGAGAATCACTTTTACAATGAAATATTAAAGTTATTTAATTGTTATTGACTTTTATAATTAAGTGAAATGCAATGTACAATGAATGCATGATTTTTTTCAAAAAAATTGACAAAAAAGAGACTGGAATTCAAGATCTCTTACTTAATAAAGCAACTTTTAACCAAGTGAGCTAGTGCAAAACACATTATAATCTTAAGAAGGAGGATTGTTGTTGTTGTTGTTGTTGTGGTGGTGGAAGACGACCTTGGAGTGCGTGCTCAATAAAAAAATATTTTCATGCATTCACACACACAAAAAAAATCGCTTCTCGACAATAACAAGGGTTAGATCTCGGTTAGCTTACCCCCAAAATGCAAGTTTTCTCTTTGTTTCTGATTTACTGAGATCACACTGAGCGCATGATAAAGAGCATACAAAAATAGGAAAACACTTTCCGCTCTGTTTCTGATTTTTCGAGATCGCACATAGTGCAGGGAAAAGAGCGTACGCAGATCGGAAAGAGTAGTAACCTAGAAACAAAAATAGAAAATCGAAATATTATCTTTGTAATAAAAATAAAAAAATGGCGTATTCAGACTTTATACCTCCGAGTCTAACTGAAATGGCCATATCTCGGGCAAACATAAACCTTTTTGAGTGAAATGAAAAGTGTTCCTAACTGAAACAAGTGCTCCAGATGCAATGGAGTAGTCCTCTCATCCCATAAATGTACGAAAATGGTAGAATCTAGAGATGCGACAACATGACTTCAATATCTCAATCTACAACGGGAGCAGGTCCTCAAATGTGCTCTGATACAATGTTTGACAACATAGGTATTCCAACAGAGGAAGAACACCTTCAAGAAACACTCACACAACTAGATCAAAGATCAACACACCGATATTTTTACATGGTAAAACCCTTGTGGGGAAACATCCACTACCCCAACCAACGTGGCCAATTGGAGCAATTTATTAATGCAAAAGAAAATATGTTACAGAGAGTTTTTTCACAATCGATCATTAGTAAATGATCCTCCATGCTCTTTTAAATAGATATCATGGACCAATTGGATGTTAAGACATGGATCAATGTAGCGAATAAGATTGAGGAGAATATGAGTCATTGGATCACTCTACATCGGGAACATATCGTGAACATCAGATTACAAATGCATACTAAAAAAACACACTAATAAACACACTCTAACCTAATGACACATTAGGCCAAGTTGATCTTAACTAACTCCTAAGTGTCTAAATATCCTAACATGTTAGATTGTGAGCCTTTAGAAAATCACAATGTTTGAGACCACCTTCTTATGAGTTGTCATCCTTATCCACTAATGAGGTGTTTTCATTATCCATTGTCAGTTGTCAGTGAGATCTAGATCTAGAGGTGGTCAACTACATGCAGTATATATTGTTATCATGAGATGAATACATGTGTAGAATATGGCTTAAATCCTTTTCCACCAAGTTCTTTTCTGGTGTGTTCTATTTCTTAAAAACACATTGTTCCACACACACCACAACAAAGGGTGTTGTTGAGAGAAAAAATCACACATTAAAAGAAATGGAAAATTGTGGGATCCAATATAAGGAATTAAGTCATCATATTTAGGAAAAATAAATTAATTGTTTATGCCATATTTGGCTTGTGATCCATCCTTGGTGGATGTCCTATCTCCTTTTACTCTTTCTATACCAATGTCTTCTTCTTCTAATCATTCTACTTCTATTTTGGATCATTCTTCTTCTTCAGATATTGATAGTGAATATGAAAATATTGCTCTTCCTACTTAACCTCATCATCCAGATGAGTCTATTGAACATGAACCCAAACTAGCTCCTCACCTTCGTCAATGGGTTAATACAACAAGGGAAGCTACCAATGATCTAGTTAGTGATCTTTTTAATAAGGGCCAAACACTTTCATAGTTCCATCAAGCCTCTTCACTTTTGGATTAATTTCTAGCAACTCCAAATCTAGAAACATTTACAAAAGCTTCTATCCTTCTAGCATGAGCTGCAATGATGACTAAAGAATTTCATTCCTTGATGACAAAAAAGACTTGGGATATAGTCCCTCTCTTGAAAGGAACAAAACTTGTCAAATGCAAATGTGTCGACAAGGCTAAGTATGTTGCAGACGGTAGTATTGACAGACACACACCCTAGTTAGTTGCCAAGTGATTTTGTCAAGTAGAAGGCACTAACTACAATGAAACCTTTCCCCCATTTCCAAAATGAAGTCCATCCACCTTATTCTTGCCCTTGTAGTTTCATATCGATGGGAGGTCCATCAAATGGATGTCAAATCCACCTTCTTGCATGGGGATTTACAAGGATAAATTTATACGGAACAACCTCCTATATTTATTTATAATGACTCCAAACTTGTCTGTGGCCTCAAGAAATTCCTTTATGGCCTCAAGCAATCTCCTTGGGCTGGGTATGAAAAAA
Source organism: Picea sitchensis (assembly GCA_010110895.2). NCBI lineage: Eukaryota > Viridiplantae > Streptophyta > Pinopsida > Pinales > Pinaceae > Picea > Picea sitchensis. Next base: position 1,738 of record SNQJ01S0199476.1, on the reverse strand, counting down.
TGGATCGATTCCTTCTTGACTTTGGCTTTTCTAGATGCCACTCTAACCCTAATTCCTATACTAATCTAGTAGGAAACCATCTTCTCATACTTGTACTTTATGTTGATGACCTTATATTCATTGGTAGTGATCCAAAACTTATCACCCATGTGAAAAATAACCTTAAGAGGAGCTTTGAATTGACAGACTTAGGAAACATGTGCTATTTTACCGGCCTCCAAGTTTTGCAAACTTGAGAAGAAATTTCTCTTTCCCAACCTAAGTATGCATGTGACCTTCTTCATCACTTTCAAATGGATGATTGTAAACCAACCCCATCTCCCTTTCATTATGGATTTAAACATTCTGCCTCCTATAACTCACCCAAAGTTAGTGCCACTTTGTATTTTTTAGTTAGTTGGTAGCCTTTTGTATTTAACTCATGACTTGCCTTTACATCTCCTTTGTTGTTGGCCTCATTGCCTAGTACATGGAAGAACCCCATGAAATTCATTAGAAAGAAATAAATTGGATACTTCACTGTATCTAGGATACAATTTAGTTTGGCATATAATATAGTTTAGGGGAACTTCTCAATCAATTGGTTTAACATATTTCAATTAGGGTGGTGACCCTGATGATTGAAAGTCTATTGCAGGATATGTTTTCAACCTTGGTTTAGGATCTATCAATTGGGACTATGAGAACCAAATTTCCCTTTCTCTTTCTTCAATAGAAATAGAATATTGAGAAAGAGTTCGTGCAAGTCAAGAAGCCATGTGGCTTTGACAGATCCTTTTATATTTTGGATTCTAGCAACAACATACAACCACACTCTAGTGCGACAATCAGAGTTCCATTCAACTCACGAAATGTCCAGTTCAACATCAATGCAAAAACATTAACCTACACATGTACTTCATCAGGAAGCTTCTTCAGGATTGCATCCTCAAAGTGCCCCATTATTGAATAGATGATTAAGTTGTTGACATTTTCATGAACTTCCTAAAACTTTGGTATATATTAGGTGCTTAGGAAGTTGTCATTAAGGGGAGATATACTTTAATTCCTCCTCCCTTCTCAATTTGTCACTTTGTAAATTCTTTAATCCTATCCCAAGTTGTTTTTAAGGGGCATGTTAGGATATTTAGACACTAGTAGTTAGTTAAGATCAACTTGGTCTAATGTAATATTAATTTAGAGTGTGATTTTAGTGTGTTTTCTTAGTGTGATTTTGTACTTTACTAATATGATGGCCACAATTATGTCCATGAGTGATCCAATGGTTCAAACATGTCCTTGATATTAATGAAACTTGATCTATGACTTAAATACTTGATTGGTCCATGATGTCTATTTAAAGAACATGGATGATCATTTGTTGAAGATCGATTGTGAGAGATTCTCATGTAATCTATTATTTTTTCATTAATATGTCGCCTCAAGTGGCCATCTTGGTTGGGGTCATGGATTGTTTTCCTCTTTGATGGTTTTAACCATGTAAACATGGTGTACTGATCTTTGACTTGTGCATGTCAACATTTTTCTTAAGGTGTTCGACTTGTGTGAATATACTATAGTTGTTGAGCATTATGAACTTTGTGTTTTTCCTATCATATTACTTACTCTAGCTCGAGTGTTTTTGAGACAAACAAAGTTCGCTCACACAAATGTAATAACCAAATCTGGCTTACGAGTAAAATATCCAAAATACTTGGAATATAAAAATATCCATGAGTATAATAAATAATATATAAAT
>SNQJ01S0199474.1:8236-25306 GCA_010110895.2 Picea sitchensis | reverse complement strand
GTTCACATGAGAGCATGAAAAAGGTGTGTGACATGAGAGTTATATAGGATCAATCTTCTGTAGAAATTTTCCAATATGATCAAGATTTGTATCTCAGTGATTTTGGTTGGGAAAAAGAAATCTCTAAGTACTTGTACCTTCATTGGTTTCATGTGCATATGTCTCATCATTGATGAAGCCAAAGTACTGGACACACTTTTTGGAAATGGAAAATTTTCCATTATGGCATAAATATGGTTGTTTCAAAAATTGTTTAGAATCGGGGAATTGGTTGGAGGTGTTCATCCCATGTTTGGTTAAACATTAGAACATTTCTAGTACAGAAAATGAAAAAAATACCTAAATATGGCTACAAAACATCAACGATAAGGAACATAAAAGTTGTTGGTGTATTAGTTAAGATGAAGGGCATCATTAACCACTCATGCAACCTATGCTTGTTTTTGCAAACTTCCTCCAAAATTTAATAAGGGTGTTCAAGAACTTGATAATATCTAAATTTAATGTCAAAATTGGTGAATAATTTGGGCCCCTTTAGTGTGTCTCGAAGGTGATAAATTCAATTGATTGGGTACATTCTCTCAATAGTGATCTTGTGGAGGGAAAAATAGTCAACATAGACATGCCAAGTGTTATCTTTCTTGGGTGTGAGAATAATGGGGATTACATAGAGACAAGTGCTTGACTGGATGTGTCCTTTTTACAAAAGATCATGTATTTGGAGTTGAATTTCATCATTGTCCAACAAGAATGAATGGTACAAAGGCCTATTAGATAATGATGCATCAAGGGCTAGAGAAATACATATGGTATTGAATTAGGATGAATGGTACAAAGGCCTATTAGATAATGATGCATCAAGGACTAGAGAAATACATATGGTATTGAATTGGCGCTCTTGTAGGATCTTTGAAAACATCATCATATTCCTCTAGATGTGTATTTTGTTTCCCTTTTTTGTGCAGGTTGAATGAAAATTGATTCTTGAACTAACACTATATCCTTTTGCATAGTCACTGACTTGGTTACCAAGAAAATGAACTTCTATGCATTGAAAATTATATTATAGCATTGATTGGAAGAAATCAAAGAAGTTTTGGGTTTTGTTGTTTTTCCTAGAAATGCAAAATAGTGTCCCTTTAATATTGAGGATGATGCTATGAGCAAGTGACTTATAAAATCCATGGCACTACCACAAATATGGCTATTCTAACTACACATAAAAAATATCCATAGGTTTTACATCATTAGTGACTTCATCCTTCCATCGATATATGGTATATTAATGTGCATTATCAAGGGATGTGAAACTCCTTCCTTGATTTGAGTCATGCAAGATTCTAGGGATGTGATTTGGTTGGTTAGATAATTTTATTTGTTGGATAATCACCAAGGGAATAAAATTGTTTTTAATCCCATAATTAATAATCATTGAAATGAAGAGGATACTAAAGTATCCAAATATGGTTGTTGAACACATTCTATTTCTCATCCTCCAATTTAGTTATGCTTCCGAAAGTTAAATCTACATTAGCAAAAATGTAGGAATTTGGTTCAAATGTTGCTACCTGTTTTCCCTGATCCTATGCCATAGGATAAATACAATAGGTTAAGATATATTGTCATGCATTAAACTTATATTTAGGGTATAAGGTCATCTTGTTTGTTCCCTACCACTTACTATTTTCTTTCTTCTTATATTGTTGGTGATCTTTTCTATAACCTTTTGTCTAGATAGATTGTTGTCAAGATTGCACAATATTATCTTGAATGAAATTTTCCCTTTTACTCCTTGATTTTTTGCCACTATAGTTCATAATGGTGTTATTGGTAATGATGGTCATTAGAAGAGTTGGAAAAATTCTTAAGTATATGACTTCGCATAATATTTTGCATGAACTTGTGTGCATCCCCAAGTGTGTTCTTTGGTTTGTTTTCAAGCTTGACATTGACTTAATTAGTTAATATTTATTTGATGGTACATTACTTAATATATAACCATAGTAATTATAGAGTTAAATATCCTTTGAGTTGTGGTTTAATTGTTGAGATATGATGTCTCCATGTAAACAATCCGGGTTTAAAGCCTGATGGGTGTAGAGCCCCTTGTGTGGGGGGGGGAGGAGTTTGACCTGAAAAAATTGGTTTCACTCTACCATAAAAAAAAGACTTAAAAAATTTCCAACAAAAACAAATTGATTTAAGTGGATGTTAATAAGATAATTTACTTTTTACTAATGCAATCTACTCTTATATTAAAGAAAAATGATGAATTACGCATATGATGTCCAAATAAACCATAAGTATTGACACAATTATTAAAATTCCATGAGTTCCTTAAGCATGCCACACTATTGGTCTTATGCTCCCCACTAAGCCTTGACACTTAAAATCATTTGATGATTATAAACGTTATGATTTTAACATCACTAAAATTGTCAACTTCAAAGTACATCTAGAATACACTAAACCACACATGGAATGCCTTAAAATTGATATTCCATTCAATAAAAAAAAATAGCGTGATCCATCTTCACGTGAAATGAGTTTCTACTATTAAACATTATCAATCTATACATGTTGTGAAATACTATTATTATGAGTAGTTTTGTAAACTTATTATATATTTCCTCATAATGCTTCATCAATTAATATTACATCATGATTGCATCAAGACTAACATAACTAATTCCATTAGTGTTACCCATCATTTTTATTAAACGAGTATTACAAATATTAGTAAGAGGAGTTGGATTTATAAATTCATTATATATCTCATCATACTATTTATGATGGTATGTTTCATCAATTAATTATTATTTTATGAAGGCTAGCTTGCTTATCATTTTTTCTTAAGGCATCTAAGTCGTCAAAATCACTCGGGGATCGCATCCAACCTGGGCCACACCAACCCTTAACATTACTGGATTTTTTGTCCCCACTAGTTTCGAACCAATAACTTTAACACCACGAAGTGCCTTAACACGACACTTCATCACCAACTATCCTACACCTTAAAGACATCTTATATAAATCTATTAAATCTAATACAAACACCTGACAAATGACATTACAAAATAAAGTATTTAATCTCTACTACCAATATAATTTGATTTGAGTACAAGTAGGATCAAACACGTAGATGCACATTGTCCTCCGATTTATGAAAATTGATTTGACCATATTATTTTATTAAATAAAATTCATATTTATTTATTTTCTTACTTTGTAAGACAAAGTTAATATATTTGTTGTGAACAGGCCCTTTCAAAGATTACATCAACCGGAGCCATGACTTTCAGTTTTATAAAGGCAATTGAGAAGGGAGAAGGGAAAACATATGGGAGTTTGTTAAGGTCTATGAGTGATGCTGTTCGTGAAGCACGCCAAAAGCCTGGAAAACCTCCTTTTGTTAAGGTCTATGAGTGATGCTGTTCGTGAAGCACGCCAAAAGCCTGGAAAACCTCCTATTCGTGCAAAAAATATGCTTATCGAAGGTGGCGGCTGTAAACAAGGAAAAATCCAACCCGGACAAAAATTCCAGGTATTATAATTGAAATTGCAGTTTGAAAAAGAAAAACATGAGATTAGAAGTGTTTTCAATGACTTTATTCATTTATAGGTTAAATAACTTAACATTCCGTTTTATAAAACGAAAGTTAATTGTAACTTAAAAATCAAAATAAATTGTATGTTAAATAAATATTTTCATATAAATTGTATGTAATTAAAACATATTTATATTAATTTTTTTTAATAATTATTTTTCCATATTTTTTAAATTATTTTTATTAAATTTTAATTTTTTTTCTTCAAAATTAAAATTTTTAAAGAAAATTTGTTTAATTTATAAAAAAATAAAATATTTTAAAAAACATATACAGACATTTCATATGTTCTAATCTTTTTTATGGTGAAATTTGCAGGAGCCACAATTGTCATCTTCTTGTCCATTTGATATCAATGAGAAGCCATTTTATTTGTGATGGAAGACTTGTAAAATATAAAATTCATCAAAAGCACTAACATAGAATGCATAAATCTATACTCTTATACAATTATAATAGCGATGTTAAAAAATGTTGATAAATAATATTATATTTGAAGTTGAGTTTTTTTTAAATGTATAATTGTATAAGAACTATTTAGTTTTCAGTCTCTTCAATCTTACTTATTATGTAAGAAGGGGGTATATTGTTTGTTTGAATACAAATAAAATGTTATAAAATAGTGTTTTATTTATGATGGGTTTTGTTTTATGTAATTTGTCTAATTAAATGTAATTTGTTTAATAGAATATTGATATTTTTTATATATTGTATAGTATTTTTTTGTAATTTATGTATAGAAGAATGTGGAAAATCGTTTTAGAAATGGTTGAAAATACAAATAAACATGGTAATTATTTTCACTCTTATAATTATAAATATTTGTATATGTTATTTTAAATAAATTTGTTTCAGAATTATTTTCATTATATGATTGTATATTAATATAATGCATTTTTTCTTCTCTCATTTTAACCATCAAATAAAATATGAAGCATATTATATATATAACTATTATTATTTTTTAAGTTTAATATTTAACTTTTTTATTCCTACTAAGCTTAAAACTAAGGTTAAATATTCAACTTTTAACTTTTTATTTATCTTTTTAAAAGTTTAATATTTAACTTTTTGATTCCTACTCAACTTAAAACCAAGGTTAAATATTCAACCTTTAACTTTTTATTTGAGTTGAAAAAACTAATTACAAATTAATTTTGTATTATAGAGACTAAATACTAACTTGTTTTTCTTACAAAATTGATTAAAACATATATTTCTTTGGAATCTCTTGACTTCTTAAAATACAATCTACTTTTGAATCTCATATCAAGGATATTGTAAAATACTAATTTGTTTTTCTTACAAAATTGATTAAAATACATATTTTTTTGGAATTTCTTGGCTTCTTAAAATACAATCTATTTTTGAATCTCATATCAAGGATATTGTAAATAATAGGAGACCCTTTTCTTATTTATTTTTTTCCTTTTATTTAATTGATTTGAAGTTGATGGAGTCTCTACTAATGTTATTTTAATTGCATCATTTATTTGAGTGAAAATGATCAAAGTTTAAATTATCAAATAATAGTTACTCCTAACCTTCATGAGTGAAATTCATGTCAGCATAATGATACAAAAAGAGGTTAATTCTTAGTCATGAAGGTGATATAATGATATTTACCAAATTCATGTCAGCATAATGATACAAGAAGAGGTTAATTCTTAGTTATGAAGGTGATATAATGATATTTACCAATGATATAGGCTAGCATCTTCCCCATTGTGGCCTTAACTTTGGGAAATGCTAGCCCCAACCAAATCAAGATAAAAGATAATGTAAACAAATGTTTTGCAAGAGAAAACAATATTATTGTAGTTGGTTTAAGAAATTAAACTAAAAAATACACATATTTAAGCTTATTTGATAACAACAACAAACCGCAAGAAAGAAGCATAGGAAAAATGACGCTAACTTCAAATAAGGGAAAGTATAATATAAATAATAACGTATCAAGAAATATTTAGTGTCCTTTACAAAAATAGGAAATGGAACAAAGAACATGCATAAATCAACATGTTATTGAGTGTGTGGGTAGCATATTGCATGAATATCTATATTTTAAAATTTCAGATCTTCTAACAGATTTTTCCCCACTTGCCTTGAGATTGAGATAGGATTTCACTAATCAACACTTTCGTTTTCATTTTTTTTTGTAACACTTCAATGATACAACACGTATTCTTTTATGTTTCAACTTCATAAATTATTAAAATAATCCTTTGAGTCTGACTAAAAAACAATACATAATATTTCTAGACTAATTAAATGGAATAAATATTCAAGTTATATACCTACCTACCTAATGTAGGTTCCAAGTAATTATCCATAAAATTGATTCCCAATCAAGAAAGACAATGTATCTTATCCCCTTATACTAAAATCCTCTTAAACTCACAACATTTCCTACACCTTCATAATTTCCAATGTTAATACTCACATTTATAAGTTTTCTTGTGCACCTTACATTATTTCATATTTCAAAACGCTTTTTCTATCTCTAACATTCATACAAATGAATTCAAAATATGTCGTTTTTTGACCTGCAAAAACTTGAAGTGTCACAAACAAATTGAACACAACATACTACAAAAAAGAATATATTAATTCAATTTATTAGTAAATATTCATAATTACCAAATGCATAAATCAACTTATTAATTTTAACATAAAAGGTGTGACAGAACAAGTTACTAGAAACTTATAAATGAAAATAATTTTCAAGATACAAACAAACAGATTAACTATGCGAAGCCAACAATAAGTGAAAATTAAAAGTGGATAGTAGTTATAGGGTAACACATTTCATTGTCAAGGTATTATTACAAGTAAGAGAGTGCATAGTTAGCCAACAATAAGTGAAGAGTAAAGGTGGATAGTATTTATAGGGTAACAAATTTCATTGTCAAGGTATTATTATAAGTAAGAGAGTGCATAGTTAGAAAATAGAGACAAGAAACTCGTTCTTACCAAAAAATATTTTTAGTGAATAATGAACAATGTTGGTTACATGGAGTCCTTAAAGATTTGTGCATTTTGGTTTAAATGACTGCATTCTTTAAAATAACATTTTACAATTCACTATCATACAATAGATAAGGGCGCCAGAGATCCATTGCATGTAGAATAGCCAAAATTTCCTTTTCATAGATTGATTGGCCCAAATGTCACTATGAAAATTGTTTGTTGGTAAAGGCCAAAGGTCGACCATCTTGCGTAAGGACTTCTCCAATTCCTCTCCTGGAAGCATCACATTCTAGGAAAAAGGCCTTTGTGAAGTTAGGAAGGACCAAGATAAGAGTGGTGCACATAGCCTCCTTCAAGGCTTGAAAGGCATGATCAACTATTGGAGTCCAAGTGAAAGAATTATTTTTAAGGAGAGTAGTGAGAGGCATCACAATATTTCCATAATTCTTAACAAACTTGAGATAATAGCCTGTTAAACCCAAAAAACCATGCAATATTTTGAGAGTCTTGGGGTGAGGCCAATCTTCCATAACTTCAATCTTCTTAGGATCCACCCTGACACCCGCCTTGCCAACAATATGACCCAAGTACTCGACTTCTGAGGCTCCAAAAGCACATTTAGATTGTTTGAGGAAAATTTGGTGCTGAGAGAGTAGATGAAGAACTCAATCCACATGAGCAAGATGGGTTTTCCATGTTTTACTATAGATGAGAATATCATCAAAGAAAACTAAGACAAAATGATGGAGAAAAGGACAGAAGACACGATTCATGAGGCTTTGGCAAGTGGAGGGAGAATTAAACAAGCTAAAGGGAATGACCAAGAACTCATAGTGGCCCTCATGAGTTCAGAATGCAGTCTTCAGAATGTTTGCGTCTTTCATACTTATCTGGTGGTAGCCATAATGAAGATAAAGTTTAGTAAAGAACTAGGAACCACTTAATTCATCCAAGAGATCATCAATGACATGAATGTGAAATTTGTCTTTAATGGTGAGTTTGTTGAGGGAGAAAAATTCAGGACACATGCGCCAAGAGCCTTCGTTCTTAAGTACCATGACCATATGAGAAGAATAGGAGAGTACTAGGATGGATAATTCATGTGGCAAACAATTCTTGAACAATTTTCTCATTTTCGTTTTTCTACGAAAAGGGATGACGATAGGGACAAACATTGGGAGGAAGGATGTTGGGGATAAGGGGAATGGAATGATCATGAACACCATAGGAAGGAGGAAGTCCACGGGGAGTGGAAAAAGTAGCTTGATGTTTGGAGAGGATGGATTGGAGGTCAGGAGGCACACAGGGTGTCTCGATGACATGAATGGAATGGAGTTGTGCGATAATTTTAGAATGACCTTTTTCGAGGAGATTTTCCATGTGATGGGAACTGATGATCTTGGGGGAACTTTCTTGTATTCCTTGGTACTTATATTGTTGTCCCTTCTGGTTGAATTGCATGGTTAATTCCTTAAAATCCATGAGAATGGGGCCCAAAGTCCTTAGCCATTCAACACCCAAAACAATGTCACAACCACCCATGTCGATGGAAAACATATGAGATTTCGTGTGGTACTGATCAATTTGGAGATACACATTTTCACAACGCCCCCCACTTTTCATGGACCTACCATTGGCAATTATGATTTGAAAGTTTTTGACTGCTCGGATATAACAATCAGTTTCTTGGGCAATGCGATAATGAATAAAGTTATGGGTGCTTACCCTGTCAATGAGGATGATGACCTTCTAATGCTTAATGTAACCACTTAGCTTGAGGGTTTGGGGAGCATAAAATCCAATGAGAGAATTCATGGAAATGGCCGGTTCAACTTCTGGGGGGTCTGTGGGTGGAGTCAGGTCAGTTGGTTCAGGTGACTTGGGCATAGGGGGAGATTCGACCTCTTCTTTAGAAATATCCTCAAAGATGGCCATAAAAATATTTTGTTCCTTACACTTGTGCCTAGGAAAATATTTGTCATCAAAATTATAACAAAGGACCTTAAGTTTTCGTTCAACCATTTCTGCCCGGTTGAATTTATGGATCTTGAGTGGAGTGGAAGGAGGAGTGGGAGCATCTGGTTTAGGGAGAGGAAGAAAGGAGGGTTTTCTGGTTTGAGAAGAGACAACATGTTGGGATTCGTTAGCTTTTTTAGTAGCTTCCATCCAACTCTGAGGGGGAGCCATGAGGGTGTGGGAACGAATCTCATCCTTGAGACCACTGATAAAACATTCTCAGAAAAAAGCATCAGACATTCCCTCTCCGGGGAAAACCAATCACTCAAAATTACATCTCATCCTTGAGACCACTGATAAAACATTCTCAGAAAAAAGCATCAGACATTCCCTCTCCGGGGAAAACCAATCACTCAAAAGTACTTATGAAGTCTTCCATTGTGCCAGATTGTTTCAACTTTGTCAAATGGCCTAAATGGTGGGTGTCAGTGTCAAAGTGTTCATAAAGATTTGCAACAGATTGTGCCCAAGCCACATATCCTTGGTGGGAAGTTTTTTCTCCATTGCCACCATTTCCAACATTCTTGATCTAGATGGAGAACACCATACTGGAGTTTGGCCAACTCATCTGTAATTATGTACAAAGAGAGATAGTGTTCCATTTGAGTTACCTAGTCGATGGGATCCGAGCCATCAATTTTTTTCACATCCACTCGTGGAAGGAGTAGGTCATGTTGAAAGTGATGGGGTTGAAAAGTCTAGGAATTGGAGGAAGTTTCACCTCTGGGTGCAAAGGTGGTTCAAAGAAGGTAAGGTCTCTAGTGATATTAAGCTTGGCACAGATCTGGCTAGCAAAGGATTCAAGATGGGTAGAGAGGTCCTGTTTTAGGGTTTCCATTTTCGCGTTTATGGTGGAGTGCATGTTTTTATTGATGGTGGTAATATTGGCATTGAGTTTCTACACTTCCTTTTGGGCCTCTGCGAAATTAGAGAACAAATTATTGAGGCGGGATTCAAGGTCTTGGCTACGAGAGTGGGACATGATGAAGGGGGGAACTAGAAAGGGGTGGGTGGGACCACACATAAAATGGGTTATGGGTGAAGGGTATCACGACGACCAGGGTGACGAGGGGAATCCAATGGGGTAAGTCCCAAATAAGGGGGGAAGAAAGGAATTGGGTCCACAAAATTTTGTTTTGTTGAAAAATGATAGGGAGGACTATGATTAGGGTGAAGAGAGGAATCTAATGGGATATGGCTCAAATAATGGTGCAGGAAGGATCCAAACATTTTTTTTACTCCTTCGGGTTTATACTCCGATCGAAAGAATACTGCAGTGTTGAAAAGCCCAAATTCTTAACAGGAAAAAATATGTAGTAATTTTCCAACCAAATGCAGGAGGTAAAGTTGCACGACAATAGATATTGTATGATTTGTTTTTTTTTTCGTCCAAAGGGTTAGGGTATTCAGGGTTTCTACAAACAAGGGTTTTCCCTATGCTATAGCTCTCTGATATACGTGTGAGGTCCAACAATAGTACTCAACCCAATATCTCAGGACACCAACTAAGGAGGCTAGACTATGCCCTTACCCGTACTACTCGACTACCCAGGTACTAGATAGTATCTTCTTGAGTTTTTTTCTCGGTGGCACTATAGAAATCGAGCGATCGATTGGTTTATCTATGGAGAGCTTTAAGATATCTAGGTCGATCCGTATACATGTGTTGTCTGATGTGATACCACTCGAAGGGGTACCAACATGGGTTACAAGGGTAGCCAACAATGTGCACTTAAGTACCACTTGTAGTTCCTGCATGCATGCTTCCTCGAATGTGGATTTATGTGTTGAACAAGAGATCTTTGTAACTTTAAGATGTCAGAATACTTCTCTACCTTGAAAAAAAATTAACCCACAATTTTCTGCCAAGGAAAGTGCTCTGATACCACTTGTAAGGTACTAGATCTATTATAATAGAAGAAACACATTAATATTGCATAGAATAACAACGAAACAACACAATAGATGAAACCATAGAACTAGAATAATACCTTTATTGATAGGAAACAATGTTCACTTGCCTCTTCAAGGTCTTCGAGGGGGAAACCTCCAACATAACATTGCTCTATTACAATAATTCTCAAGACAAAACTTTTCATGCCCTTGAATCCTATTTATACTAAATCTATCTACCAAAAGAAGAATCTAGAGGAACATCTTCTAGAAGCAAAAGCTTCTATTAGGTCTTCTTACATTTGACTTATTCTTCCTTATTACTAGGTCTTATGAATATTGGCCTTTATTACATGGAAAATAAATTATTCTATGTACACGAGGGGTTAGGGAGGTTAGGTCCCTAACATACATCTAATTGTTCAAAGTGTAATTGAGCCAACTTGTATTTTTATTTTTTAATCTATTGTTATGTGTGTATGTGAAAACATCTCCCCTATACTGGGTTGTAGAGAGTCTCTCGGTGCAAAAATTTATTAACATTTTTAATATTTTTTACTAAAAGTTTTATTGATCTCTATATACTTTTTGTTCGTTTGTTTGCTAGTTTTTCTATTGACTAGTGGGAATGACCTGGGCTAAGAAACCACGACCCAGTGGAAACTAAGTTGTCAAAATTACCTTGAGCCACACCAACCCTTAGCATGGATGGATTTTTAAGTGTCTCATCCGATAATGATGATTTTCGAATCTAAATTGTGAGACAAAACGAAACCCATCAAAACCGATCACACTAGTAAGATTTGACATTAATCTTTATATACTTAATGTTAGACAATAACTTATTATTTTATATAATGTTAATTAATTCCAAAATAAATTTATTTAGAAATTAAATTATCAATAGTATGAAATAATTTGTCTTTTGTAAATTCAATCAACACATAATCTCTCACTTGGAATTGCAATGGATAAAAACATGATTTTCACTTTTCTTTTCAATATTGTATTAAATTGCTTTTCTTGGAATCTTTTTCATGGTGAAATTTTATGATTAAAATGCATAATTTAATTTTTTTTTACTATATTTTAGAAAATATCATGAGAAAATTACCTTTGCCCTTTATTTTTTGTTTTTAAATATTTTATTAAATTGTCTTTCAATCAATATTATGTCCAAAACTTTTAACAATATTATGTCCAAAACTTTTAACTTTTTAATATTATGTCCAAAACATTTAACTTTTTCATAGGTGAAATTTGATCATGGAATTTTTATAATGATGGCTTTTTGTCAAATAGATTATTATATTGTAATATCTAGTAATACATAATTTTTGTTTTATTGGTATAAACAAGGGGAGATGCAAAGAAGCAAGTAAAGCAACAAGTTCTTGTCTTAAGTGGTAGTTTAAATATTTTGACATGGTTGGTAGTTTAAAGATTTTGACATGGGTGTAGGTCTGGTTGATCATGTCTACTGTGATTTTGGGATAACTAGATAATTGATCTATATAGGTAAGGACACAACTTTCAAGGGTGGGATTTTCTATTTATATTGAAATCCTGTTAATCCATGTCTACTCTGGGATTAACTGATCGATATGTAAGGGCAAGTGGGCTTCGAATCGAACATTGAAAATTTTCAATCTGAGTGTGGGATTTTCCAGTTAATTTGGAAGCTTGTTGATCTGATTGCATTAGCTTTGTGCACCATTGCAACCATGTGAAATCGAGAACATGTATTGCAACCATGTCATATTGATAACACGTATAGAGATGACAAAATACAGACGACCATACAATTTTAACTATTTGGAAGAAGAAATAAAAAAAAATTATTAGATTTTGGACTTTTATATATACTTTATAGAGAATATGGTTAGACTATTTTTATTTTCAAAAGAGCACATAATGGCGTTTAATTTTTATTTTTTAGTTTATTTTTTGAATGAGCATATAATGGAATAAATTTGTCGTTTAGAATTTGAGTTTACGTGGATCATTTCCATTTGCATGTAAATATTCACGTGTATTTCATTTGGTTTAGAATTTGAGTTTACGTGGATCATTTGCATCTGCATGTAACTATTCACGTGTATTGCATTCCATGCATCCTCCTTGCATCGCTTCCACTTGGTTTGCATGCATGTTGTCCATGCATCTATTCCACTTTGGTTTGCATGCATCACACTCACCTGGTTTCGATCCTCTGTCTGCAGTGGTTTATGTTGCAAAGGTAAAGGTAAAGGAATACAAGCCATAGTCTTTCTTAACAACCCTCCATGATATAGAACCAGAAGCATTCAACAAGCAAACAAGTACCAATTTTTATTGGTCCAGTCGATCTGGTTGAGCCAACAGATCTAGCATCATATCTCTAGATAAAGATCCAGTACCAATAGTGACAGGTACAAATAGAGATGCAGGAAAGGCACCAAGAGTAGCAGGAGAAAATACAATAGTTAGCTGGAAGTTGACTCAATATTTGCTTTTGATGAAGCAGTTGTTTATCCAAAACCAGGACCACCAATAGCTTATCTTGCACCAAGTTGGAGGGGGGAGAGAGAGTTAGAGGGGGTTATAGTGGAAGAGTTTTCGGAAAGAGGGAGTCTGTCCTGACTAGAATATCTCATTCCCATATCCATGCTTATTTATTTCGAGGAGCTTACTTCTAGCCGACGATTTTCACTGCATAATTATTAAGTAATATTCTTCCCTCCCTTCATTTTCTCAGATGGAGTAATTTGATGATACATCGACTAAGTAATGAATTGATTCCTTCATCTATTCACATACAACTGCTTCTGGTCGTGAAGCGAATGCAGGGACGAGGTTTGACCATTCTCCTCTTCTGTCCAGTTGTGATGAAGAGAAGATACCAGGGGCTTCTTTCTGGTGGGTTTTCTTCATTGCACCAATCATAATTGAGATATAACATGTATGGACACTTCACTGGGCATCTACCATCATTAAGAGGGAAGGAAAGAAAGAACAAGAGGGGAGTATTCACCATTGACTTGATTTCGTAAGGACTTTCGACCAATCAATAAAGCTGAGAAAGAAAAAACATGGGACAGATGTAGTGGGTAGGCCTCTACCTAGATTAACTGACTCCCTCCAACCGAGCAAGTGGGAAATGGATTTGCACCACCTGGGTTTGGAATTTTGTTTCTTTAAGAGCCTGATTATGATATTTGTGGTCAAGATGAAAATTATCATTAGTGAGATTACGATTTTCGAGATCCAAGTGAAGATCCATACCCATAGCTAGTAGCAGGGTCATGAACTTTGATAACCCCTAGTTGTAGCTTGTAGAAGTCTATATCCTCTGCTTCTTCCAAGGTTACAGAAAAATACACGAGAGTGAAAGCCCGAATGGTGAGTCGGGTGGAATTCCACGCAAACCGGAGTGGTTGCTTAAAAAAGAAAAGAGACAGAGAAAAGAAAATGAAGTGGTAAATGCAGGAGGGGGCCCTGGGGCGAGCGATAAAAATGGTGGGGGAATATCAATAATAATGAGCCAAATCATTGTTGTGTGCAATCCTGGTGAATATCCATACCCATAGCTAGCGACAGAAGATGCAATTGGTTAAGCAGTTAAAGATGCAGTAGAGACAATAACAAAGGACTTGCTTGAAGGATAAAGACAGAGCTTGAAGGACGGACTTTCTTTCCTTCCCCAACGATTTCAACTGTGCATATCAGTGGCCACCCATATATGATCCAGGTGGATATCAGTGGCCACCCACCTATTCCACTGGCTTGAAAAACAATTTTTCACCTTGGCAGTTTTTCGACAATTTTTCGGGTTCCAAATTTTCCGGGGCAGTTTTGAGGCCCTAAACGACATTTTTTTGGGGATTTGGGGCTCAAATGACTACCAATGGAATTGAACTGGACCATTCTAAAATCATTCTTCTCAGTCAGACCTTTCCAACGGGATATCGTGCGCCTAAAACAGAGATCTATGCAAAAGTTACGACCCCGAGAAGTTGATGTACTAACTTACCCAAACTAGGCCCACATGACTTTTGGCGCTTCATCTCCTAGGGTTAGGTTTTTGGATGTCTAGGGTTTTTGACATTCCTGTTTATTGTAAAAAGGCCTTCAAATCCTCATTGTAATCATCTTCTTGTAAATGAGTGCAACCGTCACATCTCTTCTCAAAGATAAGCCGCCACCATTCCAACAAGCTTGTTTTCCGCTACATTTTACAGTTTCATCTTATTTCCTTATTGAATAGAAAACTAATTTTATTGTATCTTTTTTATTCTGTGTTAAGCATATTTTAATAATTTTTATTCATTTCGTTCTTCTCATAAAATCCAGATTAGTGGTATCAGAGTAGGATGCTCTTGATCGTTTTTCAATGTATGTCCCTGACGAGGTCCAAGTATAGTAAGTTGGGTCTCGAGCTTGTCTCTCTTGAGGAAAATCACTCTCGCACGCCCAAGAAACCTTCCATGGCAGAAGAAAAGAAAAACAATAGAGAAAAATATTCTATTAATTTTTTTCTTGAGCAAGATCTCACGCGTGAGAGGGACGAAATGATGGATAATTTTTCCCACATCCTTCAACGTCTGCCGATAAAAAAATGCACGCTTTCATCAAGAAACCACTTTGGAGGCATCTCACCTTTCAAGGTATAGGCTAATTTTGATATTCCTGTATTTGAAGGTCAGATAGATGTGTATGCCCTAGACAAATGATTAAATATGTTAGAAGGTTATTTCTCTATTCACCATTTTTCTAGCAGGGAAAAGATCAGCTTCGCACTACTTAAGGCTCTCCCCCATGTCAAACATTGGTGGAAAAATGACTGGGAACAAAGTTCCATAGAGGAGTTTGGAATATATGGGGCCGATCCCAATTGGGATTTTTTTGTGGATGCTTTCAAGGAACAATATTACCATGTTGGCAACTATGAAGACCAATACATGAGATGGAACACACTGCAGCAAGAGAGGGGCCAAGCAGTGCCAGAGTTCACTAATACCTTCCATACATTGCGCAACAAGCTGGGTATCAAAGACTCTGAGCGACATTTGGTTCTGAAATACTGTGAGGCTCTACACAGATACATCCAAACTGAAATGGATTTTCTGGATATCTCATCACTCGTTGTTGCGTATCGATATGCTGTTAAAATCGAGCAGAAATTTAGGCATCATAACAAACGAGAGTTCGGATATGCAAATCCACAACAACCAAAGTATGAGAAAGACATCCCTAACAAAAAAATTCCTGAAAACTAGTCTAAGCCACAGGAAAAGAAGGGTCATGGGAAGACGAAGAAGGGCATTGGAAAATGGTGTGATTTTCACAAAATCTCCTGGCACAACACTCATGAATGCCGCTCAAAACAGTCATTGGTAGCCAAGATCAAAGACAAGGAGTCGAGCCCTGATTCAGAATGTGATTATGAAAATACTGGTAATAGATAGATCATTGACATAGACCCCACTGCTATTGTCATGATCATAATAATTCACTCAAGAGGGGGAGCGTTTTTTTCATTCACAGATGTGGGTGAAGGGGACCCCACTGCATTTTATTTTTGATAGCAGAATCCAGAAGAACCTCATCTCAGCAGAGGTCGTCAAACAGTTGGGATTGTCCACAACACCACACCCGCAACTATACAACATCGGCTGGCTTCGCCAGGGACAAGATCTTTGTGTCAGCCAGCAGTGTCGATTGTCATACAACATGCAACCCTTCAAGGATGAGGTATTATGTGATGTTGCCAATTTGGATGTCTATGATTTTCTCTTGGGCCAACCATATATGTGGAAGTGCCATGTTGTTTATGAGTCTCGACCCCGTAGTGCCATTGTTACTTTGGGGGGTCATATCTACAGAATACCAGAGGTAGTTCCAACTACTGTCCCACCTAAACAATACCGCAAGGTAGTATCTCATACTGCAAAATTCAACTTCTTCACAATCTGTTCGAAAGGTGAACAAAAGGATACTACAGCCACTACAGTCTTGGACCAAGCACCTTCTATCCAATAGAAGCAGGTTGACAAGATTGCAACAAAGCACAAAAATTCCTTCTGCACATAGTCATCTCAGGTAGCTCGACTGGTTGAACAGATTCAACCCTGTTAGCAACAGGTTCATGATAGCCTTCCACAAACCGAACAATGCAATGTCTCCATCAAGGCAATCAACTCACCAAGATTTAGATTCAACAAACACTTCCCTCTCTCCCCCGGGAACTCAATGCAATGGAGACGATTGCTTCCTAAGGAGGGAGGATTGATCCAGGTGGATATCAGTGGCCACCCACCTATTCCACTGGCTCGAAAAATAGATTTCCACCTTGGCATTTTTTCAGCAGTTTTTTGGGTTCCAAACTTCCGGGTTTCGTTTTGAGGCCCTAAACGACATTTTTTGGGGATCTGGGGCCCAAGTGTCTGTTAAAGGTATTGACCCGAGCTAGTAAAAAATTGTTCTTCTCGGTTAGACCATTCCAATGAGCTATCGTGCACCTACAATGAAGATCGTATGCAAAAGTTACGACCCAGGGAAGTTGATGTACTAACTTACCCAAACGGGGCCCACATGACTTTTG